>PVKS010037818.1:0-18368 GCA_004027875.1 Aplodontia rufa
CCCTCTGCACCCACCCTGCCCCCCAGTCCACCTCCTTCTGGTTTCTGCCACCTTTCTCCCTATACTCATTATTTTCACCCTAGCGTGTGTCAGGCAGTGGGTAAGTGACAGCCTGTTCCTGGGCTGTGTAGTGAGGACAGCTGCTGGAGGCCAGAGCTATGATCATTTTCTTCCTTTTGCTCCCACCCCTTGGGGAGCGGAGCAAGAAAGCTGCTCTCCACCTGCTGTATTGTGGCCCTGGCCCTGATGCCCACCTTCCTCTGGGCATCTTGCCCTCAAGCTTGCTGACCAGAGATAACCCTGGTCTGTTTCATTCACTTAGCTTTCTGGTCCCCTAGTAGGTCCTTTACCTGCCATGCGTTTGACCTTTACTGACAGGCTTGTGCCTGCCCCAGAAAGAAGTCCCTTGTACCCTTCCTTCACTCCGGGCCTTCTCTCCTCCTGAAAAACTCCTGCCTGTGGGAGTTGGTCTATGCCTGCTTCCCTCCTCTTCAAGCGGTTCTGCCCAAGGCTTCCCAACTCCCTCTGAAGTTGGTGAGCTTGTTGTGGCTGACTACAACTCTGCTCAGGCCCTGGCTTCAGGGCCCCCAGCCATCAGCTGGTCCCCCCAGGCTCTGGAGAGCTGGGGTGCAGGGAGCAGGTCTGTGAGTCACCCCGCTTCCCGTTGTGCCCACGCTGCTGGCTGCAGGCCCTGAGCTGTGTGGCTGCCGAGCTGCAGGCAACAGCCCAGGTCGCTGTCACCTTGTCCTCACTCTGCCTGGGGCTGAGCCAGCTGCTCCCTGGCTGGGCCAGACTGTGGGATGGGAGTGATGGGAAGATACAAGGAAGTACAGGTTTATGCTTTGGTTCCCTCGGCCTCTCTGGGCTCTTTGCCTGGGGGGCGGTTCTGCTCCATTCTGACTTCCTGGGCTGGCCTAGCCCTCTCTTCGTTCTGCTTGCTGCTCTTGGGCCACCAGGCATGCTCAGATGCTTGTCAGTGGGGAGGAAACACAGGAAGCCCCACTGCCTTCAACCCCTAGCCCAGGCACAGATTGACTCATGCTTGGCAGACAAGTCATCCCCAGCTTGGAGGCTGCCTCTTTTGGGGGGCTGACTCATCTTTCTGGACAAGACTCATATGCCCAGGCTGCGAGCACTGAGACCCTCCTCAGCCTTGGGTGGAGTGTGGTGGGTGGGTATCTTGTGCGTCGGGCTGGTAGGAGTTGGGGGACAGTGCTTGAAGGGAGCATCCGGGTACCCAGCAAATGCCGCCTGTGGTCCTCCTTATGCAGAGTCCTGTTCCTGGCCCTGGGGAAACTGAGTGGACAGCAGCCTGCTACATACATTGCTGGTACAAATGCTGCTCTGTCCAGATGTGTTGGGGCTTGGCCTGGAGAAAGTTCACAGCTTTTGCTTCTTGGCAGACAGAGACAGCTCAACTATGCAGTCCGTCTACACTGGCAGAGCCAGGGCCCGATGCATGCAGTCTCTGTGCTGGCTAACCTCATGTGATTCAGGCAGTCTGTCCACACTGCTTGAGTCTAGGGCATGAACTCTAGAACCTTCGTTTCATCTACATCTGTCTCATTCTCTGCAAGGTCTTTGCACAACATTCAGAGCTCTCAAACTTTCTAGCTTTGGTGACTTTCCTCAGGCACCAGCTTCCCTTCAGACCTTAGCCTGGTCCATCAGGCTTCCAGTTCTAGAGCCTGGGTGACTGAGCCTAATGCACAACGTGGTCTGTCTACACTGGTTGAGGCAATGCACAAAGCAAGCACTCTGACTATCTACACTGGTTGAGCTGCCAGGTCATCATTTATAATGGTTGAGCTCAGCACAGGATTCTGATAGTCTGTCTACACTGGGCAAACCAGTACATTATTGGAACCATTGTATGTAAACTGGTTGAGCCAGTGCTCAGAGAAGTTACTCTGTCTATGCTGGTTGAACATGGCATGTGCGGCAGGCAGTCTGCTTTACAATGATTGAGCCAGTGAGGGATGCAACCAGTGTGGCTCTCTGAGGTCAATGTTTTGGGTTCCCTTGGACACTTTTGCCTATTGTGAGTGGGTCTCTCTTCCAGGAATACCCTTCCTTGGCCCTTCCCCTGTACACATCGGGTCTAATTTGAGTCGTTCTTCCCCTTGACACCTCCCTCAGTCTTTACAAGTCTTTGAATCCTTTTGACACAGCCTGGTGTGGGACTGGGAGTGCTGTGGCTTTGTGATCTCACCTGGATGTCCCCTCCTCGTTGCTTCTGCTGGTACAGAGGCTGTCTGCCGTTGGTGGTCATTGCTACTGCACCATCCCCTGTGGCAGCCACTCACACACCCTTGTCTCAGAAAAGTCATCTAGCATGGGTGACTGCTTTGGAGGATGGTAAATTGCTTTTCTCCCGGTTGGGCCCATCTTGCTGTTTCCTGCTTAGATTTTGAGCCTCATGAGGTTTGGCTTCATCTGCAAATTTAATTTCATGACCATTCATCCCGGTGAAAGCGCAGTCTATGCCTTTTATTTAAGTCTTCTCAATTCCCTCTTCATGAATTAAAATGTCAGTGGACAGCCATGGCAACCATCTACACCCTCGCTCTACCCCAGGCAGCCACCTCTAGGTTGTGACTGAAGCCACCACCTGCAGTCAGGCTACCTGACTTATTATTTTTTTAAGCACTTGGTCATTGTGTGGGCTGGGGACTCAGTTTCCTCATCTATAAAATGAGAATGATAATAGAATCCACCCACTGCCCCAGTGTGCCCAGCTATTATTCCACAGTAATTAGCAGCTGCTATTATTATTATCCTTATCCCGTGTGTTTGATCTCTCAGTAGAGTTTCAGTTCCCTTCCATCTTGAGTACCAGGAAGCATGTTGCTCAGGGGTCTGAACTGGTGATGTGACAAAGACTTCAGGGGTATGTGGCCACATTGGCCATTGTTCTCTCAATTCCTTTTTCTCTGTTTCCTGATGAGGCCTTTTCTTATAGTGAAGCATTCACTGGAAGGCAAGTTAAGCTTTTTATTCCAAGTATAGTATGGCTACAGAAAAGACAGCGGATCACAAGTGTACAGTGTAATTAACATCTGCCAACCTAACATGCCTGTGTTCCAGCAGCGGAGCAGGAATCAGAGCCCTCCTGTGACTCTTCTGTTCACTGCCTTTCTACCCCAGGTAGCTGCCGTCCTTGCTTCTAATGGCATAGATTAGCCTTCCTTGATTTTAGACTTACTAGGAATGGAATCAGATGCCACACACGCTCTTATACCTGGCTGGGCATTGCGTGCGTGAGTCTCCTCTCCGTTCTCCATTGTCTTGGTTTGTTCGTTCTTATAACTCTGTGGGATCCCTGCTTCCATTTGGACGAGTGTCTCCCAAAGCTCTGTGTGTTAAAGGCTTGGTCTCCAGGGTGGTGCTCTTGGAAGGTGCTGCAAACCTTTAAGAGGTGGGGCCTTAAGGAAGTTCCTTAGATCACTGGGGGAGTTTCCAGAGATTGTGGGAGCCTACTGGTCCTCCCTCTCTCTGTTTCCTGGATTGTGATGTGAATGATTTGTTCCAATACATGCACCTTTCCCTTGCTATCTGGTGCCCTCAGCAGAAATCCAACACAGTGGGGTCTTCCCAACTTGGACAGGATGGCAACCTCTAGAACCATAAGATAAATAGTTTCTCTTTATAAGTTAATTGCCTTAGGTATTTTGTTATAGTAACAGTAAGCTAACACAAGTCCATCAAGTGGATATATCCAAATTTATTTGCCTGTTCTCCTGTTGATTGACATTTGGATATTCTAGAGTTTTGGGCTATTATGAGCAATGCAGCCATGATGCTTGCGTACATATACCCAAAGCATGGACTTAAAAGACGATTGCTGGGTCATGGGGTGTGCATCTTTTGTGGGAGCTATCAAACAGTTTTTTAAAATGATTGTAGCCATTTAGCTCCGTCCTCGCCAGTAACGTATAAGAGTTCCAGTTGCTCCACATTCTTTCCAACACTTTGTGGTCTTTTTCATTTTAGCCTTTCTATGTATATGTAGAGCTGTCACACTATGGTTTTAACTTCATTTCTCAATGACTAATAGGGTTTATTTTTTGCCAAGGATATCTTGAACATGAAAACTTTATTCAAAAAATCTGAGGATTCACTTCCATCTCCAAATTGTAGGGTTCTGAAATGTCTAGGGGTGATTCCTTTTGCTGGGTGAGTTTGAATTTGCCATGCTGGAAAGCAGGGGATGGAATGGACAGGTGTTTCTTTAAATGAGACTGGGAAAACCAGCCACCTCCCCCAGTGTCACCTGGGGAGCTGATCAGAGATGCAGACACTAGCCCTAACCCCAGTCCCCAAATCACTAGTCTTTGATCCATTAGCCTTTCTGGGACTTGTCCTGTTCTCTCTGCACTGATGCCAGGAGCCTTGAGGCCACCCCATGAGTTGTGCTCACTGCTGTGTCCCAGAGAGTGGGGCCCCATAAAAACCCATGGACTGAAGGCCCACAAGGATGAAGGGCTGCCCACTGGCCTCCTCGGCCTCTCCCACCCCAGCTGATCTATCAGGGATTTATTAGTAAACTGGGCTACCATGGAGACAGCTGTGGAAGTCAGTCCTCAGTCCCTGGAAGGAATCCCGTGCTAGAGTCCTGTTCCTCTCCAGGGCTTCCCCTCTCCAGGGCCACCCATGGAGCAGCAGCCACGCTCCAGGAACTGAACCTTGAATAGCACCTCTTAGGCGACTTCTCCACTGGGTATACCTGTTGTTGGGTCCCTCTGCAGAAACCTGGAAGCTCCCCCTGGAAGCAGCACTCCATCCCTGAGCCATGAGCCTCCTCAGCTTTATCAATGTCACCTGACACACTGTCTACTCAAATGGTGGCAAAAAGCCGTTTGTTACTATCTCACCCACTCCTGTCCCATCAGCACTTGACGGTAATAAAACCCTCCTTTTCAGACTGTGTCTGGTCTGTTTTTCTCCTCGAGTCTAACAGAATTACTTGGGAAGCAGCTTGGTTGAGGGATGAGAGCTTTGGGTCAGAGTCCTTGGGTTCAGATGGACATTCTGTTCTTTGTGTGGTTTTGAGACCCCGCTGTTGTCCCCAGGGAAGGGAGGCAGAGCCACATCCAGGTCTGATGCAACCCATGGGAAAAGTGGGATTGGCTGAGATCTCTGAGGATAGAGAGAGAGGGCAAGAGATTCAAGCTGGGGCATATGGAGCCTGAGCTGACCCTGCTAGAAACCACACCTCATAGCCCACTCAGAGTGACATCTGTCTCTGAGAGTCAGCAGTGCAAAGTCCACAGGACAGGAAGGAGGCTGAGCTCCCCGGAGGTGGCAGTCTTATTGACCTGACACACAGGCCATAGAGCAATGATCAAGTTCATTAAAGAGCTCTGGACGACATCGTGAAAGAGACCAGCTTGGGACGGCACATCTCCAAGGCCGGGAGAGACAAGAACTATATATCCTGGCACTGGTAGAAATTGTCTCCAGGCTTTGGGACCACAGGGCATGGACAGTGTGAGCCAAATACCAGTCGCTTTAAAATAGGGCAACAAATGAATCCACGACACACACATTGTTTATGTGATGTGTAGGCGGGTGTGCAGAGATGGAAGAGGTAAAAGCAGTTTGGGAAAAACAACACCTTTTTTTTTTTTTTTGGTGGGAAGACAGATTAGAGAGGTTTATGTTCTTCTGTGATAACTAATATGAAAGGTTTATCAAAGTTAAAAAAAATCTTGACGCTTTTTGCAAAATTGATTTGAAGACTTGGCAGATTTGAGGAATCATTCAGTAGCATTCTACGGGTCGATGCTAATTTGATGCAGCCGACCCTTGCATGGCGCCAATTTACTGCCAAACCAACGTTAAACACGGACCTTTCGTGCAAGTTTTATAGGCCGACAGCTCATAAAGATGCATGCTTGACAAGTATTCTGCTTCCTTTAGGATGTGGAATATGAAGTGTTTATCAAAAACCACCTAAATCGTCCTTGCCTTGGACTCGTAAACAATCTGGGGACTTCAGCCCTGGATCCCAAGCAGTATTTCATGTCTCACCACTTCGGGTCCATGTATGTGTATGGGGAGTCTTTGTCTCCAAAAGCTGCAGAGTTAGACGTGGAAGGAGACCTGAGGGGTGTGAGATGCCCTAAAGGAGGAGCACCTGAGAGACTTGTCACCTGGGCCCTGGAAAGGCTTAGAACCCGCAGCATGGTCTTTCCTCTGGGAGGACTGAAACGTCCCCTTCCTAACGATGTCTTCATCTCCCAAGGTGACCTAGAAGGAATCACACAAAAGACATTTAAGGGCTCTCACTGCCGCAGAGCAAAGGTGAGGAGGGGGAGATTTTTGGCCCAGGAACATCCGTTTCTTGCTTTCCGTTCTTGTTTCCCAGGCTACTGTGTGATACATCACAGCCTCCCTTCCCTCTTTGCTGGAATACGCTGTCAGACCCTCATCAATATAAGGAGATCACCTGAGCTTTGTTTGGCGCATCAAAAAGTGTTTAACAATAAAAATGTTCAAAACTCCTGTCTTTCGCCATCGAAAACCAGTGCTAATGTCTTCCACTAAAGAAGATGCCTTTCGCGGTGCCCTAGTCCTATGCTCTCCACCCCTCCAGTCCCTGGTCGCCTCGCATCCCAGTGTTAATTACCTGGGCTTAAATGAAGAAGGTTGCAGGTGTGTGTGGAGCAGGGGGAGGGGAGCGGAGAGCCTACTGTCAGCACAAAGCCTCTGGGTTTTCACACGGGGAAATTTGATCTTGGGCAAATGTCAAGACGTTTTTGAAATCTGTGTTAGGATATCAGCTCATTGCCAGCATAGGGCTTCATCTGGATTTCATAAATATTGTATGGGGCTCCCTCACCGCCACCTTGTCCAGCTGAACACAACAGCCACCACCCCTCCCCACACACACAGACCCTGGCTCCCCATCGCAATTGCAATCTATTGCTGAGTTGTCGTGAAAAGCCAATTGGTGATATTTCAATCACAATGTTCTTGTAACAAATTCCATTCAAATTCCTCCGAAAGGGAGTTAAGGCTTCATCCTGCTGCTGGGAGAATGATATGCTAAATGTAGCTTCCTGGGGCCCTGGCAGCCATCCAGCCCTTTGTAATTTATAGTTCTCCTTCTTGGTTCTCCCGAGTGACCTTGGAACCTCTGCGCTGGTGGATTTCTTAGGTTCCTTGCTGCCCTCCACCCCCAAAGGAGTGCTTCCCGGACCCACCGGGCAGGAGCTTAGAGAAAGGATGCGAAGACAGCGCCCAGAGAGCTCAGGGCAGGTGATGCAAAGATTGCTTCTTGCCGCTGACCTTTCCTCTAAAATCGATGTCAGCCATGAAACAGCCAAATGTGTGTTTAAAGGTGGCTTGCAGGTGACAGGAGCCTCTCTCCACCCTGGGCACACAGCAGGTAATCCTGGGGAAGGAGGCAGAGGGACAATATGCAGTTACATTCATCAGCTAGTTTTGGTTGAGGAATAAACAAAATGGCCCAAACTGCTGCTCTTACAGATTCTAGCAGGGGAGTGGCATGTAGGAAAGATTAATGTACAATTAAAACCCGTGTACGGGTAAATTACAGGGTGACAGCTATCTAATGCAAACACCGCAGACGTGTAATTAAGAGGAGTTACAGGCTCTCGAGGATGAATTTGCTGAGGGAAGTGCAAGGGAGCTCTCTGTGGAGCCCAAGGGCAGGGACACTCAGCTGGGATAGCCCTGGGGGCTGAGGAGGTGGCAAGCAGTTCCCCCATCCTGGAGGTGGGGGGACGGTCTGGTCTGGAATGGGAGCCATGACTCCTTCAGGTGGCTCTGTGACAGAAGACATTCTCAGCCTGCTTCTCCAGGTCTGCATTTTTTTTTTCTTGAGAGAGAGAGAGGGGGACTGGGAGAGAAAGAATCAATTTTATTTAATTTTGCATGTGGCTTTCGTTGCTCTGCTACCTCGTTGGGTACGTGGTGCTGGGGTTCGAACCCACGTCCTCGCACATGCTAGGAAAGCACCTAACCGCCGAGCCACCGCTCCAACCCAGGTCTGCTTGTTTTTGTTCCAAGCTTCCAGATATTTCTGAAGCTGCCCCCGTCTTCACCATCCTTACCTTTGGCTCTATGGCAGTGAGAGCCCTTGAATGTCTTTTTTTGTGTGTGTTTTTAATTTCTCCTGCTTTGTCAGCTTTTTAAGGAATATGTTACATTATGTGGAAATTGGATGCTAACAAGATTTGTATGAATAAATTAGACTCTTAACTTTTTATGTTATTACAAAATTGAAATGGACTCTAATGACAGTCAGAATTAATGTTCTGTTTCAAATAAATGCTGGGGATGTGACTGAATCTCCATTGCTCTCTTCTCTAGCCCTTCCTGTGTGGCCATGCCTAAGGAAGAGCCCTGTCCTCCAGAGGGGCAGCCCTCTTGTGGATCTCTTGCACTCTGGCCTTGCACTGTTCCTTCGGATGCTTCCCTGCTGACCCTGGGTGGTGGACGTGGTGCTACTCTGCCCAGACCCTCTTCAGGTTGAGGTCTCATGTGGACTGTCCCCAGGGTGTCCCCCAGCAAGAATTGCCCTGGGCCTCAGGGAGTTCCTTGCCCAAGGTCTCACACAACGCTGCATTCAGTGACTGGTTGATGGAAGGGCACAAGGCCCAGTCCCCTTGCCTCTGTTTGGGACAGCTCTGAAGGTCCCTCCCAGCCCCAGAGTGCCCTGTGGGGCCAGTTGAGAGGCACTGGCATGGGCCTCTCCCTCTGCATACTCCTTCCCCAGTCAGCTGTCTGCATTCTCCACCTCAGGCGGTCCTGGGAACTGAGCTCATGCTCCTGGGTGCCAGGTTTCCCTTTTCCTAAACCAATTGCCTGTCCCATGAGTCCTCTTTGGCATCAGAGTCCTCATAGATGGGGGTCTTTTTCCTTCTGTTCTGGGTTCTCTTCTGGAGCCTAGGTCTAGGGGGAGTGAGATGGGGGTGCATGGTTGGCTTCAGTCCAGGTACCCCTGGGCAGGGTTTGAACAGTGACAGGACAGCTGAACTCCCCAGGATCTGAGACCCCTGGCTGTGGTTGGGGGCAGAGTTGGAGGAATTGTTTAAAAGGAAAACTCCAGGTCCCAAAGAGGCAAGTGGAGACAGGTGTTGGGCAGTGGAGCATCAGCACTGGTCCCCACAGCTGAGGGTGGGACCTAAGGGGGACCTTGCAAAGTGGGCAGAAGGAGCATCAGGCATCCCGGAAACTGGGAGGCTGGGACAGCCCAGGGTCAAAATCTCAGCTGCTCCAGGATCCTCACAGCAAGGGAATAGTGGGGTCTGGGATGCCTGTACGCCTGCTCCTTTGGAAGGGGACAGTAGGACTCATTTCAGCTGTCCTTAGATGAAGGCAGGGGGGTTAGGTATTCAAATACGTAAGAATAAATAGTTTTTTTTTTAAGAGAGAAGGACAGTGAGAGAGAGAGAGAGAGAGAGAGAGAGAGAGAATATCAATTTTTATTGAGTTTTTCACATGGCTTTCATTTCTCCAACACTTAGTTGTATATGTGGTGCTGGGGTTTGAACCCGTGTACTTGCACATGCCAGGCAAGCTCCGTAACTGCCGAGCCACTGCTCCAGCCCCAAGAATACGTAGATTTTTATATGAATCTCTTCCCCTCTAAAGCCTGGAGAGTGTAAAACCACAATCCCACGCTGACCAAATAGTGTCTGTGACTTGCATTTGGCTTCTGGGAATGACGCATTTGGAGCCCAGAGCTGCTTTGGCAAGGTAGATAATTCCCTACCTGCGTGCATGGCCTCATGCCCAGAGATGTAGATGGGACCATAACCACCAAGACCACAAGCCAAGGCTGCAGAGCTGCTGAGCTTGACATTGGCCAACCTCTGCCTTGTGATGTCTCCATCTGCCAGGAAGCGGGTCAAAGTCCTGGCCTGTGGACCTCAGGGCACGTGGGCTGCTGGCTGGACTTGAGAGCCCCAGGATCCTGGCCTGCGCAGCGCTCCAGTTGGAACCCCCTCCTGGGGCTCTGAGGATGAGTGGGCAACAAGGAGGCCCACGAAGATCCCCCCACTCCACTTCTGAAGGACCTTACCTTACTCCTGCCTCCACCTTCACCCTGCAGAAATGCTTTCACAAGAGCAAAAAGAGGAAGCAAATGTCTCCCCCTCCAGAGCATCCTTCTGGATGCTGCGTTCTATACTGTTATGGAGAGAGGGTCTCTCATATCACTTTATATTTATAAACCCATAAGTCACATTCACTTTATAAAAATGAGATAATCTTTATGCCTACTGCACATAACCTGCTTAATCACTTTATATATCACGAACACCTTTCTCCGGTAATGGATCTATTTCGAGTCTGCTTTTGACACCTGCACTGTATTCTTCACATGAATTTATCATAATTTATATAACCAGTTCCCTGTTGGACATTTTGGTGGTTTTCATTTTTGTTTTTCGATTTTAAAGAATGTTGAAGTGAACGTATTTGCCGTATACCTTTGTGTCCTTTCAGGATAAATTCCTAGAAGGCGAGATGTTGCCTCCAAGGGTAGGCACCATTTTCAGACTTTTAATACTTCCTGACAAATCGCCTTCCAGAAAGACCCAGTGGTGCGTGAGCATGCCTATTTTTTCTCATAATCACGCCAGCTCTGGGAATCTTCACTTTTTAAAATCTTTGTCAATTTGATAGGTTAAAGAGGAGCATGATTATTGCTTTTTAAACATAACTTTTGGTTTTACCAAAGTAATATATTATGTATTTAAAAAGGCATAAATGATTAAAGGCTTGTATTGTAACAAACTCAGCACCCCTGCCCCCTCTGTCCCCATTGCTCCCGCCCTGCTCCCTAGAGGCAGCCACCCATGACTCTGCCAGCAATTTCCTGGCATGCATTACTACCTCTATATTTCTAAAATAACACGCAGGCACTGCAGGTATAAAATGGCCAGCCACTTGTCCCCGTGTCACTTATTGAACATTCACTTTTTTGCTTACTGATTTATAAATAGCTGTTGTCATTTGCTTAATTCTTATATTTAACTCAGGTTGCTCCTGGACTCTGCTGTTCTACTCTGTCTATTCTTATTCCAGAATCCACTACTGTAATTATCGTAGCTTATGAACACATTTTTTTTTCATATCTGAGAGAGCAAGTCTCCTCTCATTATGATTCCTGCATGATTTCACCTTTATCACCTTTTTATTCTTTTAGGCATCCTTCAGAAATACAGAATCAAGTTTCAAATAATATTCAGTAAAGCTTTGTATCAAGATTGTGTTTCAATATATAGAGGAATTTAGGATAAGTTTACAGATAATGGAACTCTGCTAGATTTTGTGTGTGTGTGTGTGTGTGTGTATTTGTGTGCATGTTTTCTGATACTGGAGTTGAACTCAGGGACCCTCTACCACCGAGTCACATCTCTAGAACTTTCTATATTTTATTTTTTTGGGACAGAGTCTCCCTAATTCATGGAGGTTAGCCTTGAACTTGCAATCCTCCTGCCTCAGCCTCCTGCATTGTTGAGATTGTAGGTATGTGCTACTACTTCTGGTGGCTAAATTTATTATTCATAAAGTCTTCTGATCTGATCCAACTACTGAACAGGTAGTTATTAACAATCATCTGTGTTCCAGATACTATTCTAGGCATTGAAGAATATACCAGGAACCAAAGCTGAGGGGGCTTCCAGTCCCTGGGGAGCCAACATTCTAGCAGGGGGAGGAGGGGAGGAAGTAAGTTATATAGTGTCAGAACACAGTAGTTGTTTGGAAAAGCTAAGCTGGGTAGAGGTATGGGGGATGGGAGGAAAGGATGGGTCAAAACACAAAGAGGGGTTGTGGTATGTTTTAGATGTAGTTTGAGCATGTTCCCCAAAGGATCATATTCTGGAACCTTGGACCCCAATATGGTGAGAGGTGGTGGAAACTTTAGAGATGGGGCCAACAGGAAGGTAGTCAGATCCCTGGGGCCTTGCAGGGCAAGGGGAGGAATTTGACTTTACTCTGAAGGAAGAGGGGAACAACTTCAGGGTTTCAAACACAAGTGTGTGATTGAAAATTTTTTTTTAAAGAAAGAGAGTCAGTGAGAGAGCAAGAGAAAGAATCAATTTTATTTAGTTTTTCACGTGGCTTTCGTTGCTCCGACACTTCGTTGTGTATGTGGCCCTGGGGTTTGAACCCGTGTCCTTGTGCCTGCCAGGTAAGTGCTATAACTGCCGAGCTCCAGCCCCTGAAATTGAATTTTGAGAGCAGCATTCTTTGATTGCTGTCACGATGAGGGGCCCAGAGGGTTGGCAGATGGTCACAGTGAGAGACGAAGGTGTGGGCTAACGTGGTGGCAGTAGAGGTGAGAAAAAGGTCTAAATTCCAGACCTGTTCGAAGGCAGAGCCAGTAAGACTTCCTGATAGATTAGATGGGGTCTGAGCACCTAGAATGATGGAATTACCCTCATCTGAGACAGGAAGGACAGCAGGTGGAACATCTGCTGGAGGGGATCAGACTGGAATTTTGGTTACAGACAGCCAGTAGATGAGATGGAACAGTTCACAGCCAACGACAGATGTTGAATATCTGGTGGGTATATCAGACCTGAGCTACAGAGAGAGGGTAAAGCTGGAGATAAAAGTTTGAGAGTCTTCAATATAGAGTTGGTTTTGAAAGCTATAAGACCCACTGTGGTCTGCAAGGGAAAGAGTACAGATAGGAAAGAGAAGAGGACTAATTATTGAGAACTAGGATATTCCAGTGCAAAGAAGAAACCAGGAGAGTATCATGTCCTGAAGGACAAGGAGGAAAGTGGATCGTGGAGGACTGAGCGGCCACCTCTGTCCGTGCTGGTGGCAGGTAAAACAGGATTACCACCTAGGCTTGACCAATGGATTCAGAAATGTGCTCCAGGCAAGAGCAGTTTGGGTGGAGTGATGGGAACGGAGGTCTCATTTAAGTGGTTCTATTAGAGAATGGAGCAGATCAATTGCAGAGTGTGATTACAGAGGACTGGAGGTGTTTTGCTATGAAAGAGAGCAAAGAGACCAAAGAGTGCTGAGAGAAGAGGGGTTGAAAGGTTTTTTGTTTTTTTTTTTTGCTTGTTTGTCTTAGGGTGGGAGAAATTATCATATATCTCTGTGTTAATGAGATTGATCAAATTGAAACAGGTAGAAGAGGGAGTATTGCTCAAGCCTTATCCTTGAGAAGGTTAGAGAGCTTTGGCATTTGGTGGAGGAGGAGGGATTGCTCTTGAATAGTTAACCTATCGCAAAAGTGGAAAGATAGAAACGTGGGTGTTACTATGGTTCTTGGGATCTGGTACTCTTTGTAGTAATAGCTTTACTGAGATAAAGCTACCTACCATACCATTTACCTATTTTGAATGTATAATTTAACTGGATGAGGAGATGCATGCCTGTAATCCCAGCAGCTCAGGAGGTTGAGACAGGAGGATTGCAAGTTCAAGGCCAGCCACAGCAAATTAGTGAGGCCCTAAGCAACTTAGCAAGACCCTGTCTCAAAATAAAAAATTAAAAAAAAAGGGCTGGGGATGTGGCTCAGTGATTAAGGACCCCTGGGTTCAATACCAAGCATAAATAAATAAATAAATAAATGTATAATTTACTGGTTTTTGGTATGTTCAGAGTTGCACAACTCTCACCACAGTCTATTCCAGAACATCTTCATCACCCCCAAAAGAAAGTCTCTCCCGATTCCTACCTACCCAGTTCTAGACAACCACTAATCTATTTCTGTCTCTACAAATTTGTCTGTTCTGCACATTTCCTATAAATTGACTCACACAGTATGTGGTCTTTTTATCTGTTTTTTTTTCCCATTAAGCATGTGGTTTCAAAATTCATCCACGCTATAGTATTTCCTTTCTTTTTATGGTTGAACAAGATCCTGTTGTATGACTATACCACATTTATTAATTTATCCATTCACCTGTTGATGATATTTGAGTTTTTTATCTTTTGGCTGTTATTAGCGAAAACCTCTGTACACGTTCACCTACAAGTTTTTTATCTTTCCATTTTTCTTGGTGTATACCTAGGAGTGGAATTGTGAGTCATTTGGTAAATCTTTGATTGGAAGAATTGTTTTCCAAAGTGGCTGCCCCATTGGACATTCCTACTGGCAATGGATGAGGGTTCCAATTTCCCCATCTCCTTTCTAGCGTAGTTGTTCTCCTGGGTCTGTAGTAGTGTCTTGTTGTAGTTTCAATTTTCATTTCCCTGGTAGCCAGTGATGTTAAGCATATTTTCATAAGCTTATTGGCCACTTGTATATTTTTGGAGAAGGTCTGTTTAGATCCTTTGCCTGTAATTAATTGGATTGTTGAATTTCTTAATTTAATAGTTGTAAGAATTCTTTACATATTCTGGATGCAAATTCCTTATTAGATATGTGATTTTGTTAATACTTTACATCATTTTGTGAGGTGTCTTAATTTCCTGATGATTTTTTTTTTAAAAAAAGAGAGTGCGGGGCTGGAGCGGTGGCTCAGCGATTTCTGCGCTTGCCTGGCAAGCACGAGGACCCGGGTTCAAACCCCAGCACCACGTACACAACTAATTGTTGGAGCAACAAAGGCCATGTGAAAAACTAAATAAAGTTGTTTCTCTCTTTCTCTGTCTCTCTCACTGTCCCTCTCTCTTTAAAAAAAAAGAGAGAGAGTGAAAGAGAAAGAGAGAATCAATGTTATTTATTTATTTTTCATCTGGCCTTTGTTTCTCAGACACTCAGTTGTATATGTGGTGCTGGGGTTTGAACCCGGGTCCTCACGCATACCAGACAAGTACTCCAACTGCTGAACCCCTTGATGATACTTTTTTATAGAACCAAAGTTTTTAATTTTGTCCTAGCCCAATTTATCTATCATTTTCTGTTGTGCATGCTTTTGGTATAGTGTCTAAGAAGGTCTTGCCTCATCCAAGGTCATGATTTGCTTTATTCTGCTTTTGATATATTTATGTTTTTTATTTAATTATTATTTCTAATATTGGCAAGCATTCTCAGGACAGTGTTGAGTAGTCATTGTCCTCTCTTGTTCTATTCCTGACATTAATATTTCACCATTAATCATGATGATGTTTATGGACTAAGATTTTTAAAATTTAAAAAAATGTTTTATATTAATAATGTTTATAAATAACCAAGGACCCCCTCCCTCCAATGTATTTTAATCTTTCTGTGGAGATAAACATGGTTTTTCTCTCTTGATCTATTGATGCAATAAATTATATTAATAGATATTTTGATATTGGACCATTTTGTAATGCATTTCTAAATTAATTCTTAATTCGTTGGTGTACATAATTATTTTATTATACTGCTTGTTCAACAGCCATAAGTTTTATAATTTCCTTGTGATTCTTTGACTCATGAATTATTTAGGCTGAACCATTTCAAGGGCATTTTTTTTTCTTTCCTGCTTTTGTAAAAATCAATTTCCAGTTTCATTGTGTTGAAGTCAGACTGTGGTTTTCATGATATTGATTATTTAATTTTAGTTGAGAATTGCTTTAAGTCCTGGTTAGGATATGGCCATTTTTGTTCCATTACATTTGAAATAATACATCTCCTTGAATTTTCAGGTTATATCTGTCTGTATATTCTTTAAGTCAGTCTTGTTAATTATATTGTTTGTTATCTTCTGTTTTTTGTTTTTGTTGTTGTTTGTTTGCAATACTAGGGATTGAACCCAAGGCCTCACACATTCTAGGCAAACACTATATCACTGAGTCATATCCCCAGCCTTTTAAACAATTTTTATTTTATTTATTTTATTTATTTTAAAAGGTCTCACCAAGTTGCCCAGGCTGATCTTGAACCTGGGATCCTTCTGCCTTAGCCTCCTGATTAGCTAGGATTACAGTTATGTGCCTCTCTGCCCACCTCTTTAATACTTTTGGTTGTTTTACTAATCAGCATCTGAGTGAAATGTGTTTACAAAAAATCTCCTAATGTGGTTATGAACTTGTCTTTGAAATTTTGTCAACTCTGATTCTATATTTTTGTAAAGTAATGTTATTAGGTACGTATAGGTTCAAGATTATTTTATCTTCCTAAGGAATTATTCCCTTTTTCTTTGTGTAATAACCCCCTAGCTCCCCACCAAAGTTTCTTTGCATTACATTCATATTATTTATATTAATATTGTAAAAACAACTTGACCTTGGTTATTTGTCCGGTATACGTTTTTAGTGTTTCTTCACTTTCAACATTTCTGCATCATCAGTTTTGGATGTGTCACCCTTGGCAAGTTTAATATGTCTTCATTTCTCATGGTTACCGATGTCATCTGCATTGTTTTTATGTTTTGTGTTTTCCAATTACCTTGATTTTTAATTGCTTCTTTTTACAATCTGTCCTTCCCAAAAGCTTAATTATACTTTTCTTTCTCTCATTCCACTGATTTGGAAGTTTTAATTTCTAGTTTTTATTCTTCCAGTTGTTGCTATCTTTACATTGTTAATAATATGCACTTGGTTTCTTTCTGCATTCCGTTTACAACTACCTTCCATAATCCTTTGGTGGTCTTTTCAGGGACGGTCTCTAAACTCTCTTAACTCTTTTTTTTTCTTTTCTTTTTTTTCTTCAGGGCTGAGGATCGAACTCAAGGCTTTGCTCGTGCTAGGCAAGTGCTCTGCCACTGAGCTAAATCCCCAACCCCTCTCTTAACTCTTAATAGTTGAGTTGGGTATAGAATTCTGAGATGATAGCTACTTTTTTCTCCCCCTTTGAAGACCCATTTCATTTTTTGTGGTTTCCAATCCTTTGCGGATAATGTCTCTCTCTATGGTGGTTTCTGTGATTTTTTTCTGGTGGTTTTGATATTCCTCATCTTTACTGAGTTACACGTAGGTATGCAGTTCTAATTTTCCTTCTTGTAAGTTGGAGCACTTATTCAATATCAGAGCTAGTGGCTTTCTTAAATCCTGCAAAAATGTTTTTTAGCCATCATCTCTTCAAGTTCCTTTCCCTTGTTCTAAATATTAGCCTTCAGAAATTCCAGCCACATGTTTAAAGAACAATATAGCATGGTGGTCAAGAACATGGACTTTGGAGATGTCTACTTGGGTTTGACTTCTCCTCTAACACTTAATAGTTAGAGAAATTTAAACTCTCTGTTCCTCTGTTTATTGGATTATATATATTGGGGATAGTACCAAGCTCTAAGCTTGTTGTGAAAAATAAATGAGTTAACATGTGTAAAGTACTTAAAATAGCTCCTGGCACATGGTCAGATCTATGTAAGCCTAGTTTTCTTATTGTGCCGTGGAGTGTACCGGAGACCTCAGGCTGACATTGACATTGGCCTGTAGGTCATTATGGTAAAGTATTTGAAAGGCACCTTGATTTCACTTGAGTCCGTGAGTCCCTGAGGCTGCGTTTCTGCCAAGATTACTGTGATATAGTACTATCCCTACCTCTCCTAGTTTATTAATTAATCTCTTCCTAAACCCTAGAAATGTGTTTTTAATTTCAGTCACTGTATTTTTCATTTCTTGAAATTCCGTGGAGAGCCCCAAAATCTTTCATGTTTGCCTCTGTAGTTTCCTGTTCCTTCATAATTGCTTTTGTTCTTCCTTTCACTTGCTTAAATTTTAAAACATAAATGTTAATATAAACATTAAATAAATTGACATAAATCAGATTTTTGCCTTTATCTTTCCATTAGTTCTTCAGATGCCTTTCCTTCGTGATGAATTGTTTCCTTTGGAGGATTATAGTTTCTATATGATATTCTAAGGAAGCAAAAAAATTATCCAAACTAATTTAAGATTGATGGTTTATTTTATGGTAGCCCTGTGCTTCCTGGGCTGTCGAAGTGTTGTTTCAGAACATTTCAGAAATTGCTTCTTCTGGAAGCTTCTATGGAAGCTTCAGTTTAGGACACATTATTTCTATGTGTGGGGATTCCAGCACCGCATAGGTAGAATAACTTTGGATTCCACAGCCATGGCACAGGCCTGGGATTTGTGCAGGAGCTTTTCTTGGAGAGTCTCCTTTCCCCCAGGATATTTTTGAATTTTCTCTCAGATAGAAGTTGAGTTTTGGGGGCTGGAGCAGTGGCTCAGCAGTTACGGCGCTTGCCTGGCATGCACAAGTACGCAAGTTCAAACCCCAACACCACGTACACAACGAAGTCTCAGAGCAACGAAGGCCATGTGAGAAACTAAATAAAAATTGATTCTCTCTGTCTCTCTCTCTCACTGTCCCCTCTTTCTTTAAAAAAAAAAAACAATCCAGATGTCCCTCACCGGATGAATGGATCCAAAAGCTGTGGTACATATATACCATGGAATTTTACACAGCAATTAGAAACAATGATATTGCAGCCTTTGAAGGTAAATGGATGGCTATGGAAGAAATTATGCTGAGTAAAATCAGCTTAACC
>PVKS010037819.1:0-18361 GCA_004027875.1 Aplodontia rufa
GCTTTGATAATCTGTCAATTGGTGACAGAGGAATGTTCACATCTCCCAGTATTATGGTGTTGAGGTCCACAAGTGGTTTTCTGTCATGGAGTAATTTATCCTCATGGTTGGGAGTGTTGTTTGGAGAGTATTTTCTATGGTTATATCTTCCTGATGTTTTGTTCCCTTTAATTAGGATGTAGTGTCCTTCTTTATCTCTTCTAATTAGTTTATGTTTGAAATCTAATTTGTTTTGCAACATCAGCTTGCTCTCTTGGACTGGTAGATTTTTCCCCCATCCTTGTACTCTTAATCAGTAGATATTATTGGCTGTAAGGTGGGTCTCCAGCAAAATCCTAATTACAAGGGAGTGATCACCATTGACCCCAGAGAAATGCAATAGACTATAAGAACAGATTTTGAAAAGCTAAAATACTCTAAATTAGATGATCTGAAAAACATGGAAAAATTTCTAGACACATAAAAGTTCTCCAGGTTCATGCAGGACAATATTGAAACCATAAGCAGCCCAATAAGAAGCACTTAAGTCCATATAGCAATTAAAAAAGAAAAGACCAGGACCAGATGAATTCCCTGCTTAATTTTACCATCCCTATGAGGAGGACCTAACACTTCTCCTTACTAAGCTATTCCAAGAAATTGAAAAGGATGCTACTCTCCCAAACACTTTCTATGAGGCAATCATAACTCTGGTACAAAACTCAACAAAGACACATTTTTTTTAAAAAAACCCTACAGACCAATATCCCTGATGAGTATCGATGTAAAAAATCCATGATAAGATTCTAGTAAATCATATTCAGAAACATACAAAGAGGGGCTGGAGTGGTGGCTCAGTGGTTTTGGCACTTGCCTGGCAAGCACGAGGACCTGGGTTCAAACCCCAGCACCACATACACAACTAAGTGTTGAAACAACTAAGGCCATGTGAAAAACTAAATAAAGTTGTTCTTTTTCTGTCTCTCTCACTGTCCCTCTTTCTTTAAAAAAAATATAAAGAAGATAATTCACCATGATCAAGTGAGCTTCATTCCAGGGATGCAAGACTGGTTCAACATACATAAATCAATAAATGTGATTCATCACCTAAACAGAATTAAATCATGTGATGGTCTCAATTGATGCAGAAAAGGCCTTTGATAAAATCTAGCACCTATTTATGTTCACAACTCTACATAAGGATCAAAGGAATTTACTATGTAAAGGCCATTATGACCAACCCTCAGTATATTAAAAAGAGAAACTGAAAGTATTTCCACTAAACTCAAGAACAAGACAAGGTTGCCAACTCTCACCACTTTTATTCAATATAATCCTCAAGACCCTAGCTGGACCAATCAGGCAAGAGACAGAAATCAAAGGGGTAAGAACAGTAAGAAAGGAAGTTAAACTATACCTTTTTGCTGATGATGTGATCCATGTCTGAAAGATCAAAAAGTTTCACATCCTCACCCCTGAAAAAAAAAGAAGAAAAAAAGAAAACTCTTTTCACTTATGAACAAATTAGCAACGTGGCAAGCTACAAGATCAACACCCATAAATCAATAGCTTTCCTATATACTACTAATAATAAGGCAGAAGAAGAAATCAGGAAATTGGTCCCATTCATAATATCCTCAAAAAGAACAAAATTCTGGGGAATTAATCTAACAAGAGAAGTAAAAGTAACCTCTACAATGAAAATTATTGAACACTGAAAAAAGAAATTGCAGAACACTTGAGAAGATGGAAAGATGTTCCCTGCTTTTGGTTTGGCAGTATTAAAATAATTAAATGGTCATTCTGCCGAAAGCACTGTATAGATTCAATGCCATCCCCATCAAGATACCAATGTCATTCTTTAAAGATATAGAAAAAGAAATACTCAAATTCATTTAGAACAAGAAACACAGACTAGCCAAAACATTCCTAAAAAATAAAGTCACAACAGGTGGAATTTCAACACAAATCTAAAACAGTACTATAGATTTATATTAATAAAAACATCATGGTATTGGTATCAAAATAGGAATGAAGACCACTGGAATAGAATAGAAGTCTCTGAGACAAAGCCCATAAACTTTTACACATTTGATTTTGATAAAGGGGGTCAAAATATAACATGGTTAATTGATAGCCTGTTCAACAAATGGTGCTGGATAAACTGGACAGGCATTTGCAGGAAGTTGAATTATATCCTTCTCTCTCACCTTGCACAAAAATCAAATGAAAATGGAATTAGGAATTAGGAATTAAACCAGATATCATAAACATGCTAGAAGTAAAATTTGGACCTGCACTCCAGGATATGTGAGTAGGCAAAAACTTTCTCAAGAAGACTCCCAAAGCAAAAGAATTAAAGTCAAGTATCAATGAGTGGGATGCCATTAAACTAAAAAACTTTTGCTCCGCCAAAGAAGTAGTCAAAAATGTCAAGAGACAATAAGAGATAATCATGACCTGTGAATCTTCTGACATCGGAGTAATATACAAAATCAGAGAAAAACTCAAAAAACTTAATAACAAAACAAAAGCAATCTAATGAATAATTGGGCCAAAGGGTTAAATAGAAATTTCTCAGCAGCGGAAATCAAGCAAGCCAATGAATCATGAGAAAGTGTTCCAAATCACTAATTATCAGAGTAATGCAAATCAAGGCTACATTAAGATTTCACCTCACTCCAATCAGATTGGCAAAGATGAAGAATATGAACAATAACCATGCTGGAGGGGTTGCAGGGAATAGGAACACTGGCACACTATTGGTGGAAATGCAAACTGGTACAGCTGGTCTGGAAGGCAGTGTGGAGACTCCTCTAAAAATTAAGTATGGATGCACCATACAACCCAGATATCCCTCTTCTGGGTATTTACCCAGAGGAGTTAGAATCATGACATTACAGTGACACAGCAAAATGCATGTTCATAGCAGCTCAATTTACAATAGCTAAATTATGGAACCAATCGAAATGTTCCTCTCTGGATGAATGGATTCAAAAATTGTGGTAAATATATACAATGGATTTCTACTTAGCAATATAAATAACAGTATTGTGGTTTTTGAAGTGAAATAGACGACAATCAAAGATTTCATGCTGAATGAAGTTAGCCAAACCCTGAAAGTCAAGGTCAGAATTTTTTCCCTCATTTGTGGAGGCTGGAGCTAAACCCAGGCTTGGGTTAAAGGTAGTCAGACTCATGTGTCACACCCAGCAAAGGTGTAGAAACACTTAATCCAGGGGAACTACAAATATGTGGGAGGGGAACTGGAGGGAATAGGCAGGCGGAGGTGGAGGGAGGGCAGATAGGGAGGGATCTAGGGAGACAATCAACAATGTAGCACACTCTATACCATCACCCCACCCCAGGAATACAAATAATACTTATGCAATCATTTAATTCTGGAAAATTCACAATCTAAGCATTTACATTATTTGTAGGTGGGAAATATAGAAGAATCAACAGACTGGGGTGTAAATGATGTGGGAATATTTCTGGTTTAAGAACAAATGCATATCATACTGTTACTTTATATGCACTAAAGATTGTACAATAACTCATTTCCTTAATAATTTCAAAGAAAAAAAGAAATCTTAGTCCAATGGCTTATTATTAGTAGAAGAAAAATCAATGTTTCTTGCTAAAAGATGTTCCTATAGCTCCTCTTACACGGGACATTTCCAGAAGCTAAACTATCAATATTTTGGTTTTTCCATCTTTGTTAGATTTCCGTTTTATGAACACATAGAATGAAACATAACAGAAAGGTGAATTTAATGCAACATTAGAAAATAATTCATTGTCTTTATTGACATTGTCCATGTCACTCCAGGTGATAATGAGCACCTCCTTTCCCTACCTGTACTTGTTGGAACTGCTGTTTACATCATCCTAGTTTCAGTGTATGAATAAGCTAAAAAGTAACAACATATGTCCTATGCTAATCCTACTAGCATGTATGCTCATAGTATACACATTTAAACCTCACCTCATTAACATTTATTTTGCCCATCATTGAGAAAAAGTGAAGAAAAGAACACCTCTGGGAGCATTTTTAGGAGACTGATAATATATTTAATCCAAATTTAACAGAACAGGAAAAATGAAGCCCATTTTGTTCCTCAATAACCTAACCCATTAGCCACACAGTCAGTATTTGGGAATTTATGAAAATGTAGGAACTTCCTTTTAAAAAATCAACTTTATTGTTTGAGGACTACACTTTGATAAAAATACAAAAAGATAAAACTAAACCTTCCATATAAATTACTCATTATTGCACACCTTGGGCAGATTTTGGCGGATTTCTCTTCTCTAGGTGATTTCTCTGTGTCTGTGCCTCCTTTCTACTCCATAGCCTCAACAAATTTCCACCAGTCCCTACCAGGTATGACATTTAACTGGTTTGTTCTATGTATTTTTTTTCATTTTTGACAGTGGAAGAAAACATTTCTTTCTTTCTTTTTTTTTTTAAAAGAGAGAAACACCTTTATTTAGTTTTTCACATGGCCTTAGTTGCTCCAACACTTAGTTGTGTACGTGGTGCTGGGGTTTGAACCCGGGTTCTCGTGGTTGCCAGGCATGCGCCGAAACCGCTGAGCCACTGTTCCAGCCCCAGAAAATATTTCTTTCAGAGATGAAAGCACAAGCTTTATCCAAAGACACAAAAACTTTTCTCTGTAAAAGGCAGTAATTAAGTTCATTTTAAGAGGTATTGTAATGGGTCTGTGGAGATGCATAAAAGGGGTGATATTTATGATTCATCAAAATATGGTAAAAGAAGCCCTTGACTTAATTCCTACTGAGCTCAAATGCTTATCATGTTAATTCTAAAAGGCTTATTTTTTCTTATATTTAAAGTAATAAAACAAGAATGTTGATTAAAATTTTGTTAAATTTCTTTGATTTAGAACTTCATAAAGAGAACTTGGAATAACCCATATCTGGTTGCTGTGGTTTGGCCCTCACACATGCCAAGCAAGCACTCCAAAGCTCAGTCACCATTCCAGACATCCATCTGACTCTTAAATCTTTCATTTGGTTAATTTTTTTCATACTTTCTTGTCATGAAAAAGACTTTCTGGTCCTCAGAGTCTTTTTGTATAACTGATTCCACAGGGAATGTTCTCAGGTTCCAATGACTGCTTTTAGAAAATCAGCACATACAAATTTTGTAGTTTGGATATATGACATCATTATAAATAGAGAATATTAATGGACAAAGTGTCCACTAAGAGTATTGGTATCTTGTATTGGTTTTAAGGGAAAAGATTTATATCATGATTGGTACTATGGTAATAGAATTGAGCTCTTCTCTGATATCACTGTTTCCACCTCCTTACTAGAAGTAATATCAGTAATCTGAGTTGGAGTTTGCAGGATGAAGGGTTCCATTTTATAGCAAAGTGTAATAATCAATGCCATTTCTGTTTTCTTTTGATATGACTTCCTTCAACCTGATGACTGAGACTGAGCTCCATCCTTCTGGCCCATGAATTTCTCTGCTGCTCCTGGCTTCCCTACTCTGGTAGCCAGGATCTGCAGCAGCCTTAATTCTGTTTCCTTCTGCAGCTAACCTATTGGAAGTATGCCAATACCTGAATATTCCCTCAAGCCTTAGTTATCATCTTTAACTTGTATCTGAGGCTGCTTCAGAATAAGTGGAGCTCAGAAGAAACTGATGACATAGGATAGGATGGACTTGGTAACTACAGAATGGTTAGTTGATCCAACACTAACAAACGCTTTCATTTCACCAGTAAAACTAGAGTAGTCCTGCTTTATCCGAGGTTTTGCAGTTCTCTGTTTCAGTCAACTATGGCCAAACATAGTTTAAGAAACAAGTCATAATTTTTAATGAATTAATTGTTTAAAGATAACTGCTTGAATTACATATTGTGTTGTGTAACAAGGTGAAGACTTCCACCAATTACTTTCAGCTTGCCTGGGTTGTAACTCATCTTTTTGTCCTGCATATGCATCCTGTCTGTTTTGCCAACCCATTATTCACTTTGCAGCCATCTAGATTATCAAATCAATTGTTGAAGTATCATGTTACTTGTATTCAAGTAGCCTTTATTTACTTAATAATGGTGCCAAAGCACTACTGTTACTGCCATTTTGAATATACCAAATATCAACCATAAAGTTTGTATAATGGTTGTTCTAGTTTATTATTGGTTATAATTGTGTGATAGTTAAACCTGATTGTCTACTTGATTGCACTTGAGAGTGAACAACAAAATTAGTAAAGCACACTTCTGAGTGTGTCTGTGAGGTTGTTTCCAAAAAGGATTGGCATGTGGGCCAATGAACTAAGTAGTGAAAACTGAATTTGGGTGGCAATGTCCAATGGGCTTGGAGACCAGACCAACGAAGTAGAAGAGCGAGACCCGCACATGTGTGAGAATGGTTACCACTCTTGAGAAAGTGTGATTTTTCCTATTTTCATCATGTGTGGACATTAGGCTCCATATTCTTCACACTTTGAATACAGAGTTCACCAGTGACTCTCCTGATGACTTCCAGGCCTTCAACCTTGGACTGGGGCTGCATCAGTCTCTCTTGTTCTGAGGCTTCCAGATCTTGGACTGAGCAGCAACTGGTTTCCCTGGCTGTCTAGCCTTCAATTGGCCATTGCAGTACTATTCAGCCTCTGATCACATAAACAATCTAATAAATCCCCTCATAATTATAATCACACATAATTATTTATTTTTTTTTTCTGTAGATTCTGTCCCCTGGAGAACCCTAAAACAATTGTTAGTCTCTTACTGTGCTGGAATTATAAAGTGTTTACTCTAGTTTTATGCATAAAAAAGCATAGTATATAAAGGGTTTTATATTATCCATAGTTTCAGACATCCACTGGGAGTCTTAGAACCTGCTCCCTTTTGAAATGTCAACATTTTGAGAAAAAAAAAAAACAACATATTTTCTGGCCCATTTGCTTTGGGTATTTTGATGCAAAAGTATTTTGAAAACTTAGAAAAAAGACAGAATTTTGCATGTGAATACACACAAGTTGGCAAGAATAGTATACTAGTAACCTACAGTTCTATAGTAAAGGACATTAATATTGAATTACAGGTAAAATGTAAATATCTTCTTGTATATCCATATTTTAATATATTTCACATTTTTGTGAATAATTTACATTTTACCTTGGGTTCTAAATAAATTTTTCATCATTTGAAAATTGGCATTCTAATTATTAAAAATATTTAGTCATATCATATAATTGGATAAAATGAAAAAAGTGATTGACAAAATATAATTAGGTCTCCAGAAAAAAATATTTTTTAAAAACAACCTTTGTGTTTATTTTTTGGTCATTACTTATTTCTTTTGCCTTAGTTTCTAGTGAAATGAAGAGAGCAGAGGAAAAATAAACAACAGTAAAAAGAACGATAAAGGATCTTTTAGTAAATGGATGACTGTAAGTTGTTAAGAGTAAAACCACTTAGTCAGAAGTACTAATCCAAAGTGTGTGCTACAGCTTCCTGTAACTGAGAGGCTCTGGGGACAAGAAAGGAGAGTGGACCTGAGAATAAAGACACAGAAAAAATACCCCCACTAAGTCTGGGGCACTGGTTGTACTTACTACACTCCTCCACTTCATGCCCAGAAGTATTGTAACATCAATGGCCATGAGAACAAAACAAGACAAATAATTTCAAATCAACAAAACAAAAGGTTGTTACCTAAATATACTGCATGAACTATCTAGGGAAACAGAAAAGATCATTCCTGCACCCTAACATGGGTAAAAGCCAGAAAAACTAAATAAACTAAAATAAAATATTCCTCCTGGAGAATCCAAATAATACTTGTGCAATCATTTAATTCTGGAAAATTCACAATTTAAACATAGGGGAGAAATATAGAAGAATGAAAAGATTGGAGTGTGGGTGATGTGAGGGTGATTCTGATTTAAGAAGAAATGCATAACATATTGTTACTTTATATGCATTTATGCTTGTACAATAACAACTCCATAATATTTTTTTTAAATGCTGCTCTTTTTTAGCTTGGGAAACATTCCACATTCATTTTTCCTTAAAATATCAATCCAAAAAAAATTCATCCATAATTATTTTTCCTTCCATCCTTTCCAGTGCCAGAAGTAAGTAGACCCATGTGTATACTACATCTATCATCCGTCTTCCACCACCTGGTTGTCCAGAGTTTGTTATGAACATTTCTTTTTTTCTTTAATTTTTATTCGATAAACATGGTCTTACAACTAGGAGGGGTTCATCATCAAACAATCAAGAACAAAAGTGTAATGACAGAACAAGCCATATTGGAGCCAGACCATGGTTCCCCCCCTTTGGTTTCCCCATGGTTCCATGTTTCACTTTACTTAAGCCCCAAGTTAATTAGACTTCTCTTGGAAGTCAGATGTTTCCCTCAGGTTAGATTCCCCCATACTACCTCCCTCTGGACACCTTGATGTCCTTCATATTTCCTTCTCCCCTCCACCTCCCTCCCTACATCCCCCAGGTACCTAAGCACAGTACCCCATGATAATGTAAGAATTCATACACATTGAGGTAATTGTTAGGTTAGCCATCTAACATACTTATTCCACTTATATTCAAGCTTCCACAAATGAGAGCAAACATTTGGCCCTTGAGTCTCTGAGTTTGGGACATTTCACTTAGCAAATTTTTTTCTATCTCCATCCGTTTGCTGCAAATGCCATATCATTTTCTCTAATAGCCAACTAGTATTCTATTATATACATGTGCCACAGTTTTTGTATCCACTTATGAAGTGAGGGGCATCTGGGTTGGTTCCATAATTTAGCTATAGTAAATTGAGCTGCTATAAACATTTATGAAGCTGTATCTCTATAGTAAACAGATTCTAGCTCTTTTGGGAAGATACCCAGGAGTGGGATAGCTGGGTCGTAAGACAGTTTCAGCCCTAATTTTTTGAGGAATCTCCACGCTGCTTTCCAGAGTGGCTGTACCAGTTTACAGTCCCATCAGCAATGTAATAGTGTTCCTTTTTTCCCACAGCCCCTCTAGCATCTGTCATTGTTTGTATTCTTCATTTTTGCCACTCTGACCAGAGTGAGGTGGAATCTCAGTGAAGTTTTGATTTGCATTTCTCTTATTGCTAGTGATGTAGAGCATTTTTCTCATATGTTTATGGGTATTTTTGGACTTCCTCCATTAAGAAGCTTCTTTTTAGTTCCATAGCCCATTTTATTAATTGGATTATTTGTGGGTTTGGTGTTTAAATTTTTGAGTTCTTTGTATATTCTGGATGTTAGCCCTCTGTCTGAGGTGTAGCAGGCAAAAATTTTCTCCCATTCTGTAGGTTCTCTCTTGAGACTCTTGACTAAATCCTTAGCTGTGCAAAAGCTTTTTAGTTTAATTGCATCCCATGCATTTATTCTTGACTTTACTGCTTGCACCATGGGAGTTCTGTTAAGGAAGGCTGTGCTGACCCCTATGTCATGTAATGTTGATCCTACTTTTTTTCAAGCAATTGTAGAGTTGCTGGTTTAATATCCAGATCCTTGAAACATTTTGATTTAATTTTTGTGCAGGGTGAAAGGTAAGGATCCAATTTCAGTTGTCTACATTTGGTTTTCCAATTTGTCCAACACCATTTGTTGAACAGGCTATCATTCTTCCACACTATGCTTTTGCCTCCTTTGTCAAATATCAGATAGTTAAAGGTATGAGGGTTCGGTTATGAACATTTCTTAACTAGGATGCTAACTTTTTCAAGGCAGAAGACATATCTATAAGAATAATATGACAAAACCTTATCAACAATGTTGTATTAGGATTACCTTGACATGAAGTACTCTTCTTCCCATTGTTAATTGACCCATTACTGTGTGCCTGACTCTATTACCATTGCTTGGACTATGGAACTGAAGCTGAAATACCTTGACCCTGCCTTGTGGAATCAACAATCCAGTAGAGAAAAAGACATACAACAGTAACATTGCATTTGCTGAAATGCTACAAATGATATGAACTGCTAACCTCAAAAATCATTGTTTCTACCCCTACATTTTGGCTAAATCTAAAGGCCCACATTTTCAACATTCTACAAGTTGCTTTTATCTAGATGTTTTATCTTAGTTATATTAGTGATTTTAGTAATATTAATAATTTGTAATATTTAGTAATTTATCCTGGCATGTTCTCCCATTTTAAATTTTCTAAATCATATTAATGGTGATTCCTTTTACTAATGATAGATATTTTTTATTTTCTATGTTTGAATTCTAATTAAGGCAGTGAAGTCCTCACCAACAACATCTTCATATCTTTCCTTTGTTTTTTATTTCTACTGCTGTTCTAGTCAATTTTGTTACACCACTATTTTCTGTCCTTTCATTTGATCTGCACAAACTTACCACCCACAGTCTCATTCTAAGCTATTGGCTTTGTTACATGCCTCTGACACTCACAGTATCAACAATGATCTCTATAATCAGTTGTTCATCTGTGAAAGAAAGCTGCTGGAGAAGGGCATACCTCAGCAGAATTTGAAAGACTTATAGGAAGTAGAAAGTAATATTATATAGACACAAACATGTTGTGGGGACCTGGGGGAAGGTGTGTTTAATGTATTTAATGTAGGAAGTATCTTTAATGAGCACCAAAGTGTTTGGCCTTTTGCAGGCTTATACCACCTGCTGACTGACAATGGATATAACAGAAATTCTCTAGACATTTGATTATGTTTGACGGTTACCCTGGAACATCTCAACAATGTGGGCTTTCTCTTTCCAGCAAGACAAAATGCTACCATGCTTTTTAAATGAATTTTAAAAATTGAGACCAGTGCTGTGGCACATGCCTGTGATGCCAGCTACTTGGGAGGCTGAGGCAGGATGGCAGTATATTCAGCCTCAGCTTGGACAACACAGCAAACCTCCATCTCAAAACTAATAAAATAAGATAAAAATAAAATTGAGAACCATCTCTGCATCAGAAACTGTTATGAAAGCTATATGTACAGGAAGTAAGATGTAAGTGACTCTTCTTAGAGCCAGCTGTATGTGAAATCACTCCTAAAGTATTTATAAATTGAGCCAGACTCGGCACACAAGTGAAATTCACACAATGTAGGAGGCTGAGGCAAGGGGAACTAAAAGTTTGAGGCCAGCCTGGACATTTTAGCAAGACCCAGTCTCAAACTAAAAAGTAAAAAGGGCTGGGAGTGTAGCTTAATTGTAAAGTGCCCCTGGGTTCAATGCAGTACCAATTTTTTTTATTAAGAAATTTATTTGTTGAACAATCGAACAAGCTTCTAACAAAATAATATAAGATATATATATTAATTCTGAAAATTAGATTTACCCCCAAAGGCCCCCCAATGACCTACCCTTATCCCTCACCCCTCTCCTTCCCAATACATCTCTACAAATGCTTTAGGTTGTACATTATTACACCTTATCCACATTTAAAACATGATAATAGACCTCCTTTCTCAATAGCCAGGGTTTGGCTCCTGCCTCCACAGATGAGTGAAAACATTTGACCCTTGGTTCTCTGAGTTATGCTTATTTCACTCAGCATAATTTCTTCCATAGCCACCCATTTACCTTCAAAGGCTGAAATATCATTGTTTCTAATTGCTGAGTAAAACTCCATGGGATACATGTACCACAGTTTTTGGATCCATTCATCCAGTGAGGGGCATCTGGGTTGTTTCTATAATTTAGCTATTGTAAATTGAGCTGCTATGAACATCAATTTCACTGTGTCACTATAATGTGCTGATTCTAAATCCCCTGGAAAAAACCCTGGAGAGGAATAGCAGGATCATATTGTGGGCTTGTCCCTAGTTTTTTGAGGATTCTCCACACTGCTTTCCAGAGGGGCCGTACCAGCCTGCAGTTCCACCAACAGTGTGTTAGTGTGCCTATCTCTCCACAACCCCTTCAGCATCTATTATTGTTTATTTTCTTCATTTTTGTCATTCTGACTGGCAAGAGGTGATATCTTAATGTAGTTTTCATTTGCATTTCTCTGATTATTAGTGAAATCGGAACAATTAATGCAATCAGTTTTTGATCAATTAAGCCACTATTCTCATGCCAAACAAGGACAGATTTTTCTATATGAAAACTTCCTGTCATTGTTATAGTTTACTCCAGTTGATCCTTGCCTGGCATATTCTTCTAAAGGCCAGAAATGCATTTTTTCCTTTAGCTTGGACACATCCTTTAAATTTTTTTTGACATTGGATATGCTAATTTTAATATATTTTGAAATAATGAGACAGATCTTGAAAAGTAATACTCTGACTTGTTTACATAATTAAATTTGTGGCATCTGTTTCTTCTGCAAATATTGGCTAACTTAAAACCCAAGAAGGAAAGGAAAAAGAAAGCAACTTCTGTTCAGAACTATTTCCCTTAAAAGCACCAATTAATAATTCATTCATTATATCAGAGTGAATCTTGTTCCAATAAATTATTAATGCATAGCTATATTTCATGTTGATATGCAAAGCCTGTCTCCAGCAATTACAGAACGTCATAGTCCTATTGTAAGTTATAGTAAAGGGCGACATGTGCGTAAAGCTCTGATAGTAATTTATACATATATTATATATTCTTCTCCATCATTAGGAAACTTTTATTAAGCAGTAAATTCTGCATGACAATATATAAGAAAAACACATGAGCCTGATATCTGCTCTCCAACATTGAACTAAAATAATTCCAGGGATTTGTTAGAACGCAGTAAATAAGCATTTTCTGAGCACCTTGCCGCACACTGTGCTAGAATATCAAAGCTAAAGAACATCTGTCTTGGGATTGCCCTCACACAATTTGTTATGGTTTGAAATCTTAAATATTCCCCAAAAGCCATGTGCTAAAATTTTGGTCCCCAGTCTGATGCAAATGGGAGGTGATGGAAGTTTTAGAAGGCAGGGCCTAGCGATAGGAAGTTAGGTCATTGGGGGTGCACCAATAAAGGAGACCCTAGCATCTTTCGGTATCCCTCGGTGCTTCCTGTTCACCATGAGATGAGCAGTTTGTGCTTCCACATGCTTGCTAATACACTGCACCGACTCTCCACATACCTGAATGCAATGGAGGCAATCGAGCATGGACTGAAACCTCTGAAACTGAGCCTAAACAAAGCTTTCTTCCTTCTAAGTTGTCTATCTCAGGGACTTTTTGCAATGATGAAATGGTGACTGGTACACCATTGGAGGGGTATGTTTAGTAAATAACAGGGGTATGTTTAGTAACATACACACACACACACACGCACACACAGACTTTACCTACAACTGCCAGGTTGGGGTGCAGAAGTTATGGTTAACTAAAAATGCCAATGTGATACTCTCACATCAGGGCTTTCCTTCCTCCTTGAAGAAAGCTTCATTCTTAACTCAGTTTACATTTTAAACACACTCACCAAGTGCCCTGTCATCTTCGCTTCCAATGTGCAAATTGTCTGTCTTAAAAGAATGCAGAAGAACGATGGTGAGAACAAATGAGTGATGGTTGCACAGAAGAGCCACTGCAGTTTAAAGTGCATCCTTAATGGCAAGGATGTGATGGATTCACTTATCCTGCCTGTCCTTGAGAACCAGCAGGGGCGCGGTGTTGGGTAATAATTGCTCTGCCTTGCTTGAAGGCATAGCACTTGGCTTATAGGACATTGATTCATTTGGATCTCCTGTCTATTTCAGCCCCAGGGCATTCCCCACTGTTGAAATTGACACAGAACAGGAAGAGATAAATGTATAAAGGCTGAAGCTTTGGGGAGCCCAGAGGCTGATATTGATGAGGCGGTGGCCTTGGTGGTTTGCTTCCTGTGACTTTTCTCCATCAAAGGAAAGGAAGACCAGGTCCCCAATGACGAGTGAAATTGTTCCCATAACCAACATATTGGAAGTCATCTTTACATCACTTCAGAGGGAAAAAGAAACATTAGAGAGTTTACAGAATTAACAGATGGGGACCAGAATTAAAATCAATAGTATCATATTCATGAGTCCTTCAGTTCCAGTGTTCCTTTGTATTATCCTATGACTTGATAAAAACTCATTCAAAGTTATACAATATCTGGAACTGAGTAGATTTTCCCTGTCCATGTGCTAAACAATTCTGTGATGAAGAGCATTTTTCCTGCTTCTATGATAATTAATACCACAGTAAGGTTTAAATTTCATACCTCTTCTACCAAAAAATTCTTGCCTGGAAAATAAAGTTATACCTGTAGTAAAAGTTTACATATGAAGATAAGCAGTTTGCATTTCAACAACTCTGCTCATGCCCTCCATTCCAGAGCTCTAGCCTAACTCTGTCTGAACACACAGTGGGTAGTTCTAAAACAGGCCAGTTCCATATCTTCTAGACCTGTATTAGAACCACTCTGTCCAGGCCCTGAGATCCCATTGGTGTATCCTTTCCTAATGTGTCTTTTGGAGATGCTATGAAGACTAAAAGGGTGAGGATCTCCCTCACAGGTAAGTCCAATTATCTTTGTTTAATCTTAGGGAGTTGAAAAATTAAATTTATCAATGAGTTCTTCCTCTCTAAACAAAAACCCTTTATTCAATGTTGCTTTCTGAGTTATCTCTTTCAACAACTCCCCAACACAACAGAGATCAATCCAGTTCCCAATCCTGTCTCAGCCAATCTCCCTACCTCTTTCAACCTTTCTAGGAGCTCTTTCCTCAGCGATTTTTCTTTCTTCACAGATCTGCTTGCTGCACCCTTGTTCAAGATGACTTTTAGTGACTTCTCTTGGTCATGTTCTCTTTCTATGATGAAACTCATATGCTTGCAAACACATAAACAGATGCACACATATATGAATGTATATAATTACATCTTTCATCAGGCCCCTAAGTAGCTTTCAGTTTTACTTTCTATTACTTCTTCACGCATGCTCTATGTGCCAGGCTAACAAACCAAAGTCCACCTGCTGGGCCCTCCTCTAGGGTAGCACCATGCCTTCCTCCCACTAGTCCTACTATGTGCATTTCTCCTTTCCATCCCAAACCCCTGTCTGTCAAAACTCTTTTTAAACACTTTCTTGGCTACCATCTGATAGAAACATGGAAAGCCTTAGATTTCTCTTTTTAAAAATAGATTTCATCACCTTTTGCCCCATGCAATTTATTCAGTACTTCTGTTGTGGAAGAAAAATACAAGAGGCTGTAGAAGAGAAAAGCCACAAGGAACATAGTATACAGTGAGTAGAGTGAAGGAGCTACAGTTAAAATTTGCTAATTTTTGGGAGAAGGGTGAGTGTGGTGTTATGGAGTTAGTTCAATAGATATTCATGCTGACCTAGCACTTCTGCAGACTTCTTGCTTCACCCAACCAACCACTTGGTGATTTGGTAGAAATAAACTGCATGGTCTCGTTGCCTGACTTGTTGGATAGTAATTATTACTTCCGTATGGAAAATCTCAGCTCAGAGGTAGAGAGGCTCCGTGGCAAGAACTGAGCAGTGACTGGTACCCCAGTCTGTTCTGTGAGGGTGCCTGTCGGTCATTCTTGTTCCTGGGGAAGTACAGTGCTATCTAAATGGGCCAAATGAGGCCTGCTATGCCCTGGTCCTCAGGCTGGAAGCAAAGCGCATTAACTAGGTCCTGCTCCACTAAGTCCAGACCCCGGTGCTGCCAAGATGCCAGCTTACCACTCTTCTTTCATCGAACCTGACACCTAACTCATTGGAAACATGGCCCTGTTACCTATCAGAATGATTTCAAAGGATCTGCCCCTAGAGAGACAAAAGATGCAGATATTGTGGATGAAGCCATCTATTACTTCAAGGCCAATGTCTTCTTCAAAAACTATGAAATTAAGAATGAAGCTGATAGGACCTTGATATATGCAACCTTCTATATTTCTGAGAGTCTAAAGAAACTCCAAAAGTTCAATCCCAAAAGCCAAGGGGGAAAAGAAATGTATACACTGGGAGTCACAAATTTTCCCTTTCCTGGAGAGCCTAGTTTTCTACTTAATGCAGTTTATGCCAAACCTGTGAACAAACAGGAAGGTGAAGTCATGCGAGCCTACCTACAGCAGCTAAGGCAAGAAACCGGACTGAGACTTTGTGAGAAAATTTTTGATCCTCAGAATGACCCAGCAAGTGACCCAGCAAGTGGTGGACCTGCTTTGTGAAGAGACAGTTCATGAACAAGAGTCTGTAAGGACCTGGGCAGTGAAGGGAGCCTGGGCAGCCTCTGTCTCCAATGCCATGAGCAGCGTTTTACAAGATGTACACAATCCTCTGCCTTTATTTCATAACGTTTTATACAGAAGACGGAAAAGAGCATGTCTTTACTTGAAAAGCTCTTGGTCAAGAATTTGAGGAGGGAAAGGGAAAGTGAGTTGTTGAAGGGTAATTTGAAATTTTCTGCAGTATTAAGATGGTGCTTAAGAAGAATGAATAATAATAAATTTCTAACATACCATGTCAGAAGAAAAAAAAAATAAATGGACCAAACTAGGGAGGTAGGGAGTCCAATGCCACATGTACTAAGTACAGTATGAAAAATTCTTATTTTTCTATCTTCTCTGGCATTTAATTAGCCTTTCTTGAGTAATATGGAGGGAGCTATGTAGACATATGTTCAAGGAGCTCCCATCCTGACTGTAGAGACAAAGAAGTAAACACGTACAACATAGGGTAATCACATTAGCAGCAGAGATCAGCAAAGGGAACATCAAGGATGTAAACAAAGGCCATCTGTCATATCTGGCAGGAGTGTGGATGGGAGGCTTTCTCTTTGCCAGGTATGCTGAGATTAGTTTGGATAAACAGGAAAGCAAAGAAAGATGATAAAAGAACACTGGGAACAAGGAATCACGTAGTTAGTGAGAAAGAATTGCATTTGGTAGAGGTTAATGGTTTGATGAGTGTTAAGCATAAGATTTGAGGAAACCTGGAGAAGAAGACTGGTGTAGAGCAAGATTCTTAAGAGCCTTCTGCAGACTCATGACTAGAGGTCAGATCCCGTTCCGGAGAACCTAGGGGAACTATAGATAAGTTCCATGTTACAGTGATCTGCCATCACTTAACTACTCTAGCTAAGAAGATTTTCCAGACATGCTTTGCTTTTGTAAGTTCTACAGGGTATCTTATGGAATGATCTGTGAAGTGCTTTATGTACTTTATTTCTTCTTAAGTACAGCAAACATCTCTCTCTCTTCCATCTGTACTGTAATCACGCTCATTTGGTGCATGTTTTATGTTGTCATTTACTTTCTTGAGTTGTAATACTTGAATTTGCCTTTCTCCAGGACTAAATATAATCTCTTTGAAATTGTTGCAGTTGTGGTTATATTTATTTATTTATGTTTACTTTTCTCATCAGAGGATACTATTGGATTCATACAATAGGAAGTGTTCCAGATATATCCTAAAACAGCATTACAAAAATCACAAAATACTATGAAGAAACATTTGCCTGGTAACTGATCTCCTGACAAAATTCCTGAAAAATAGAGCTCTAAGTCCCAGTGTGAAGAACTTGGTTCATCACAGAGGAGGTACATAGCAAGTTTTAAGAATGTTACCTGGAGGGGCTGGAGCGGTTGCTCAGCGGTTTCGGCACTTGCCTGGCAAGCACAAGGACCCAGGTTCAAACCCCAGCACCACGTACACAACTGAGTGTTGGAGCAACTAAAGCCATGTGAAAAACTCAATAAAGTTGATTCTCTCTGTCTCTGTCTCTCTCACTGTTCCTCTCTCTTTAAAAAAAAAAAAAAGAATGTTACCTGGAGGCCAAGAAAAAACTGAGGAATGGTGACCAAGAGAAGTCTAGACAGTCCTTGTGAAACTTTCATTTGGAAGAACTGGTCAAAGAGAATTGGAATAAATTTAAGATAACAGGACACATATAAGATTTTGGAAATATGAGATTTGAATCAGAGTTTGGAGAAGCTAGAATTTAACAAAAGAGATTTTTTAATTGAGAAATTTATTTGTTGAACAATCATACAAGTTTTTAACAAAATAATATAAAATGTATATAGATTCTGAAGATTAGATTTACCCCCAAGAGTGCACCCCCAATTACCCACCCTTATCCCTCCCTTCCCCCTTCCCACAACATCTCTAAAAATGCATTAGGTTGTATAATATTACACCTTATCTGGATTTAAAAAAATGATAACAGATCTCCTTTCTCAATGGCCAGGGTCTAGCTCCAGCCTCCACAGATGAGTGAAGACATTTGACCTTTGGTTCTCTGGTTTTTGCTTATTTCACTCAGCATAATTTCTTCCATAGCCATCCATTTACCTTCAAACAGGCAATATCATTGTTTCTAATTGCTGAGTAAGACTCCATGGTATATATGTACCACAGTTTTTGGATTCATTCATCCAGTGAAGGACATCTGGGTTGTTTCCATAATTTAG
>PVKS010037820.1:0-18363 GCA_004027875.1 Aplodontia rufa
GAGAAGCCTGGCTGAATTATAAAGACTAAGAAGACTCAAGTCATGGCTCTGTAATCCAAAGGACCCAGAGGCAGTGCCAGGTGATGGCCAGAGCCAGGAGGTAGCTGTTTTAAAGCAAAGTAAAATGATCAGTATAGAAAAGACTGAAATGGATATTTTCAAATAATTGAGGAAGAACTGTTAAATATATAATTGTTCCCTACACATATGGTATATGTCTTAATTTTTCCATAGAGGTATGTAAACAGGACTCTTACTGGCTGACTCATGCAATTAGTTCATTCCCAACTGAATGTACGAATAGTTATTGTCGCATGTCATTTTCAGTTTGGGAATTAGAGTGACTGATAATTAGCTGAAATCAATCAATCAAGTCATTAAGGTGACTGGAGGGGATAAAGTACAGGATGAAAACACAACAAAGTACACACAACCAATGGTGGCATCTACAAAAGACCAGCAATAACCCTTGCAGGTAGCATCAGGGCTGCATGACTGGTGAGATTCATTCTGTCCTTTGTCTTTGTGATCATGCTGTCCATGGAACCATTTCTGTAGATGCAAATCTAATTCGAAGTCTTTTGCTTTGAAACTCATTGCATGCATTGTCAAATGCGTTCAGTGGATGCTTGATTTTAATGTTAAATCTCATCTGTATGTTTTTGATTAGCTCTTTTATAGGCTTTAATGTGCAATGTATGATTTTTTTTCCTAAACATACCATGTATGTCTTAATTTTTCCATAAAGGTGTATAAATAGTAATCTTATTGGCTAACTGATGCATTAATTTATTCCCAATTGAATGCCCTACTAGTTATTGTCACCAGTCATTCTCAGTTTGGGAAACAAAGTGACTGATAACAAACTGACATCAAAAGATGGGAGAAGTGTCAAGAAGATAGGTTGTCACTCAAGAATCTGGGTCCTGTGTTATAGAATAAGATGCACGCAAGTCAACACAAACATTTATCATGAGTTTCTGTATAATGCTATGCTGACATGGCAGATCAAGATTGTTCCAAGTACGAGTAATCAATCAGAGGGTGCCTTGTCTGTAGAGCATGATGAAATTATAATAAAACTAAAATAGATTAACTTTTTATTATTACTGTGTGTAGAGACATTCTACATCATGTCACTGATAAAATATAATTCCCCAAAAGAAACTTTTGCTAAGTGCTAAAGAGTGGATTCAGTTACTATTGAGTTTTATTGACATAATATATGTATAAACTTCAACTCGACACGGTTTTATTATACATGCTTTAGTAACCATTTCTTTCTATGTGGATGTTAATTTCTGGAACTCTCAGTTACTCTCTGACCCCTGACAGTGGACTCAGCCACTTGCATTCATTCAGAGAATAAGTTCCTATGATTTTGGGATCCGTGACAGTCACTTCAGACACAATGGTGTCTCCAATCCAAGTGGTACTTTATATGTCTCTTTTAAAATAGTAAACTCAAGACAAAGTGTCCTAGCATTGTGGTTCTAAGGATAAAGACACAAAACTTAAAGTACTTCAATTCTGTTATTAGAAGCACAGATCATTCTCTGAACTTAGTGGAGTTCCCACTCCTTTGGCAATATTCCTTTGTGTGTCTTTCTTATTTATCTTCAAACATTCATTCATTCCATGTTCCCATTTTGCATGGGAATATTTATCTTATTTTTCATTTTTTGTGCTTTTTACTGACATATTTATATCAGTGAACTTCAAACCCCAAATTTTAATTGTGTGCATTTCTTTTCTGGTCATTACTATTATTTATTTCCTTTGGTGATTGTCTTTGAAAGTAATGTGTTATAGAGAAGGCAATGTTACAGAAGGTGTCCACTCCAGGTGTCAAATATCTTTAGTACCCTATTGCAGTGGATATCTCAGAGTGGAACAGGACATGACACTTAGTCTCTAGGATATTTAGAGAACAGGACAGCTATAAGAACACTATGTACATAGCCACATAAACAAACCCCAGCATTAAAATGTGGTGAGAGATATTGATAAAATATCAGGAAATGTCTGAAACAACACAGGAGAATGAGACTGTAAAGTGACATCTAATCTGTAGGAGGGGAATGTTCTGGTGAAAAAATATGAACTGGATAGTGTTTGTACAAGTAAAGATGGTGAGGTAAGTGGCATTCCAAGCTGAGGGAAGGATGGGGTATAGAAAGGAAAAGAGAGAAGTTTCGCAGTCCTTGGCTCTCACACCTCCCTGTGCTCCCTGATTGACTGAAGAACTTCTTATAAACATGCCTTCCTGGGTCCCACCTGGAGTTTCTGAGATTGGCCTCAACATCAGTTTTTATTTTCTATAAGTTGTCCCAGATGATTTTATCTTCAGTGAGCCTTAAGAACCACCACACAGTGAAAGAAAATAATGAATACACATTAAATGTTTCAGATGTATGATTAAAAGATATTTCCTCCATATAAAGAGTCTGTACTTCATTTAGCAGAGAGTAGAGAATCATTTCCTTTGTACTTTGAATACTCGAGTTTCGGGGAAATTCCTATGGATGACATGATATTTGGTTAATCCCAGTTGATAGTGTTCCATATGTGTTTGGGGACCTTTTTCATTTTGGACATGTACTGATTATGGTTAAGAACTAATACTTGAGGATCATCTATAGGATAGTTCTAGAATGAAGGTGTGAGAAAGAACAGGACAAGAAGAAAACGCCCTGGCTTCAGTTCATGCTCAGGCTATGCCTTGGCGCTCCTGCTGCATAAGAAAATATACAAATCAATGTGATTTACTCTTTGAGGAAAAGGTAACCCATATCTCATGCAGCAGAGACACTGCCATAAACAAGAGTACCATGTTTTTAATTAGATGGCAAGTTTTACTGGCCAAAACCCAAAGTCATTGTGTTTTCCTACAGATATGGTTGCCAAATAAAATACAGGACATTCTAATAAATTTAAAATAAAAAAAAAGAGTCCTTTTTTTTTGTAAATGTACATTCTATGAAATGTACATGTAAAAAAATGACTCATTTATATGAAATTTAAATTTAACTGGTGTTTTCTGTATTTATTTGCTAAATCTATCAATCTACCTTATAATGTGTTGAGAAAAGAAACATTCAACATGAAATAAAGAAAATAGGGAATAACTTGTATTTTTAGGTTTAAAAATAAAAAAGGAAAAAGAGTGTCCTTCATCTCAACAAATTTTATCAAAGTTAAAAACTGTAAAGTTGATCCCTGCAAGAACAATGCATTTGATCCCCACGAAGTTCTGCCAGGGACACAAGGAAGGTTGTAGTTCAGTATTCTTTACTCCATTCACTTTCAGAGGGTGTTCTTGTTTGAAGAAATCTTAGAGAATTATTCAAAATGTGTTGTGGGGCCCAGCAGCTTCAACACCACTAGGTGCTGGTTAGAAATGCAGAGCCCCAGACCCACTCATATGAACAGACCTATTGGTTTGTGCACACAGCTCATTTTGGGAAATGAAGGTTTAGTTTTTCTTTTGTTGTTGTTTGGTTGTTTACTTTTTTTTCCCCCCAGAGATATAGATAGATTTATTTAGGAAAGCAGAGGCACATTCAAGGGTGAGGGGAGAAATGCATGCCATCTCCAGAGGGACCAACAGCTGCAGATTTTGTTTTATAGATTCCAGAAACATGGTTTAAGAAAGTCTGGGATTCATAGGCTCCCTCAGGACTCCTGGAGCACATGTAAGCAGGGTTCCCACTACCACAGTTAAGGGAGATCTACCGTGTGTCAGGTTTTGTTAGGAGAAAAACAGGGGATGGAGTCAGTTACTTTGTAAAAGAAGAAATTTGAAAAAGAAAATCAACCATCTAGTTCATTTTTTTTTTTATAGATGAGGAAGCAGTAATTTAAAAGATGTGGGAGTTGGCCCAAGTCCTAGGCTCAGAAGTGATCCTGTCCACTTTATACTTCTCTGTTCATTGAGGACAGCAACCCTAACTACCAGAAATTTTGAATCAGCTGTTTGTCAAGTGCCATCAAGCACCTTGGGTGTCTTCTGTTTAGGCCATAAATTTCTAAATTAGTCCTTTTCTTTCACACTCCCTCCTTGAACTTCTTTTCAAGGGTTCATCTAACCCAGCCAAAAGCATTATCTGTTTGCTCTCTGTGCTGGAGGACCGATCTCCAGCTGCAGGTTTGTGTACACTGCTGACTGAGGGTACCCTACAGGTTTGTTTGTGGAGATTTTAGCTAATTATCTTGCCACAGACCATTGAGACAGATCTAGTTAATAGTACTGAAGGAGTAATTAGGGAGAATTCCTACCCTAGCGCTGACACATTACTGTGAACTTTTTTTCTGAATGTGATTAATCACACAAATAATTCTCAGAAATGAAATTAAAGATCACCCGTGCATTACACCTGTGATGTTTTAAGGCATTACATCCTGGGTCTCTGTAATGAATTAACATCACAGTCTGGTTTAAATTTTGCAATTTTCAGCATACATCCTGCTCCGTTAGCAAGTGGCCCTGTGGCCTCTATCAGTTTCTGTAACAATCTGAATTAGCTGTACTAAAAAGAACACAGATTTGGTCATGTCTAAGCCTCAAGAAAGAAGCATAGTAGTTCCCATCCAGAAAATGCCAAATTGTACCATCACACTTTAAAGTTCATGTCAGGGACAAAATAATGCCCAGGTTCCTAGACTCATCCATCCATGCTCTTCCCGAGTCCTCAGGAGAGACAATTCGCATTATAGTACCAACATTAAGGACACTTTTTTTTTGAGAATTAAATATTCAGTCTGCCTAGTAAAATTGGAGTTGCCTTTTATTTTCATTTATATGGATATCTCTGAACAGTTGCAGATTGACCAAAAAAAGTAGTTTCAATTAGAAATAATTTGTATAATTCTCACTTCAATATATGAATTCTAAAGATGAATAGAGCAAGGCAGGAAAGGCAATGATCAAAAGAACTACAACAAAGAGAGTTTGCTGGGTTTTTTTTAATTATAATATTTTCCCCTACTTTAATGTCAGTCATCTCAAGCAAATAAGAATAAAATTTTTAGAAGACAAATTAGCTGTCATTTTTACAGATGAGGAAACAAAGGTAGAGAAATCAAACGACTTATTGATGACCACATAATTGTGATGTGATATTGGGTGACATTGCTTGTAAAAGTATTCTAGAAAAAAAAGAAAAAAAATTTGTGAGGTTGATATAGCTTATTTAGCATTTTTAGAGGCAAAATTGGTATGCTAAGGAATTGTAAAGGAGCATAATATAATACCAAAAATTTAAAACCCCATTTGCATGACCATTTTTAAGGTTTCATTAAAGGTTAATATTCTTTTTCCAGATAAGTAGGAACAAAAAGATTTCATATTTGGGATTTTTTTGAATTTTGGAGTATTTACATATACATAATGAGATATTTTAGGGATAGGACCCACGTTTTAAAGCCAAGTTCATTGTTTTGTATATATCTTATAAAGACAGCCTGGAGGTAGTTTTAGAAAATGGTTTTCATAATTTTATGCATGAAGCAAAGTTTCATCATGTGGAATTTTCCATTTGTGACTTCTCATCAACGAAGTATCAGATTTTGTGGTATTTCCAATTTAAGATTTTCAGAGTAGGAGTATTCAACCTTTATCAGTTTTAAGGTATTAATTATCTGGGAAATATCTTTTATATTAATTTAGAAAAAAAAACAAAAGTTTAACCTTTCAACTTTGCCTGAATAAAAAAGTGATCTTGGAATAATTTTGTAGCTACAGTACACTTATTATATTTTATTCAACTTTAGTAATGAAATGCAGATGAGCGATATATACTGATAGTTTAGACAAATTATATGAGAGAGGAAGGGGGATCTCTAGGGATTTTAAATCTTGCCAGGGAATGTTTATACTTTTTTCTAAAGTGAGTAATTAAGAAAAATCATCTTTAAAGGTATGTAAATAATTCCTAAAAAATGAATAAATTTGTTTCATCTTAACCGAGGAAGCTTTGTTCTTCTCTGGTGAACTCACAAAGCACAAGGTAAAGAACTCTGCTATCTTTTCATTTAAGACAAAATTAACTTCATAATTCCAACTTATTCACAGAACATTAAAGTTGTTAACAATATTATATATTTAAGAGTGAAATTAAAACATGTTTGGTGAGCTATGCATAAGCCATTAATTTTTAAGAAGTAATTTCGAGAGTGGACAGCAATATCTTCGGAAGTAGATTTTATTTGACTCTCTACTGCCATTTGCTAGGTTTACAAGTTTGTACAAAATGTAAGTGACTCTATTTTTGCATATTAAATGACATCCTATATGTACATCACCTAGAACAAAGTTCCTGTAGCACAATGTCTTTAAGGGGTAGGTTTAGAAATTAGTGCTAGCTCACAGGGCAGTGATTGCCAGGTGGACCCATAGGCCATTTGGAGCTTGGAAAGGTAGAAATTAGAAGCAAAGATTTAGCAGTGCTGCTTTCATAGGGCACTCATGGCTTAAGAAAAATCCAGTTATAAAGTCATGGAAACCAGAGTGGGAGCTATAAGTAGGGAGCACAGCAGCGTATGAGACTTGCCCCTTAAAACAGGAGTAACCATGTGTTACAACACCAGTTTCCCTAGATATGCTTAGTATGTGGACACAGATGGGGATTTTCTGTCCCACTTCAGCTACTTTATTTTGCAATGTGGCCCTATCAGTTAATCAGTGTAAGGCATGCCAGCCACACAATGATATCTAATATTATTAGCAGGCAGAATGCAATTACCTCGATTGGTATCTTTTCATTGTAGAGTGAATTCCTACTCCATGTGAAAAACTTCTTCCATAGTCATTAATCATTGACGCTGGCATGCCAGTGGCAAATCTAGTTAGACACCAAATTCCAGCATATATACAATGATACTTGACCTTTTTTGCATTAACACTCTTTAGACAGACAGTCTTCTTTCAATATTTATTGTCTTATTTACCCCAAAATCACGGGCCCTTTGATAAATGGAGTAATCATTTCTAGTGTCACTGGGGCTGTGAAATGCGTTTTAGTGTCTTCTGCTGCTGTATCTTAATAATTCATTTCAGCACATCTATTTCTAAATCACAGGAGGTTTGTTCAAAAGAGTGCTGGGGGAAAATGCTCTCTTTTTGTCAATACAAATAACCTGTATTTTAGGATGAGTGTCTACTGTGCAATTTAACCTCATAGGCTCAAGATTGTCCACAGCCTCTGATGGTAGATTCCATTTTCAAGGTCTGACATCTTTAATTTTCAAGCAAAAAAAAAAAAAAAAAAAAAAAAAAAAAAAAAAAAAAAAAAAAAAAAAAAAAAAAAAAAAAAAAAAAAAAAAAAAAAAAAAAAAAAAAAAAAAAAAAAAAAAAAACCCAAAAACAAAACAAAAAAAGAAGAAAACAAATCAAACCAAAACAAAATAAAACCATAAATGGGTATGCCGATCTTAAAAATTTCTTAATATATTGAATGATATTTCATTTTAGCTTATATACTAAGAAGTCCAGCTCCTAATTTGAAAGCACACTTTTAAGAATTATGAAGAATTTTATAACCTTTCATTTTTGAGTGGATTAATAAATAAAAAGAAGTAATGTCGTATTAACTTTGAAAGAGAAATGATCAATAGCTATATATTTAAAAGATTTGTTTTAAATTATAGTTCATTTTTGCCTCTATATTTGAGCACTTTTCAGACATAAATGTACATAAGACATAAAACCTGGCCCTTGAGATGTCTCAGTCCTTTGGGGAAGGTGTGGCAAATGAACTGCCACCTGCTAGGGCGAGCAATGCCTCAGAGGAGATGTAAGCACAGGGCTTCAAGGGCTTCTAGAAGATAACACCTTATTCCAACTGTGGTGGTAATAAGGGCTCATTCAATGTGTTAGTAAATTTAATTCAGTAGTCAACTTAGAACAGATACACTTTCTTTTCTGATGATAGAATAGCAACCCAAAGGTGATTACTTTTGCATTTTCTGTTTTAGAGACGCCCAAGCAGATGGCCTGCAATGAAATTTCGAAGGGGTTCTGGACATCCTGCCTATGCTGAAGTTGAACCAGTTGGAGAAAAAGAAGGTTTTATTGTATCAGAGCAGTGCTAAAATTTCTAGGACAGAACAGCACCAGTACTGGCTTACAGGTGTTTAAGACTAAAATTTTGCCTATATCTTTAAGACAAAAAAAAACAAAAAACAAAAACAAAAAAACCCCACACACATACACATGCAAAGGAGCTGCTGTAGCAAGGAGACGAGATTTCTGGACAAGCCCAGCCCAGGAAGGCTAAAAGAAATTCTAAAACTTACACAGGATACCATTTACTCTGAGCATGAAATTCCCTAGTGGAATGACATCTACAGTTCACTCGGAACATCTCCTGTGGACTTTGCAGAAGTATAACAATATTATGATGCTTTTGGCTTAGCTGCAGGGTTGCAAAGGGATTGAGGAAAAAAATAATAATAAAGCTTTAGTTCACAAGGGATCTCCATCTTTGGTTCAAATGTTCTTCTCTGATATATCCAAGGTAACCGTGTTCCAAAGCCTGAACCCTTCCACTCAAAAGAGCAATGATGGATGATATGATATCTCAAGATTGCTGGGAACAATGACTCATGCAGGAGCATAACCAAACGCAACATAAGAGATTTTCTATCTTTTCCAAACAGACATGTGGCACAAGGATTTTGTTTTTCGGCTCTAGATCATTCTGTTCCAACAAGTTCACTACTTTGCAGGATGTATCTTTCATCTGCGCAGGAGATTCACATGATGCCTGCCAGTGTCTTGGTAATGAAGTCCCTTTCTATGAGCTCTGACACAATTCCCAAACTTTTAGCTGAGGATTAAGGAAGAGGGAGTAGAAAATGAGGCTTTCTGTTCTCCTGCCTCAGAGTACGACATCCGGTTGGCTTTTTGAAACGTCGCCTGCTTCCCACCTATGAAGTCGCGTGGAGCCACTGTTACTCTTGGCTGATAGAAACAAAAAGAAATGATGCAAAGAGTTCCTTGATTATTTTTGAGACAAAAATGTTAAGGGAATTTAAGGGTTTTTTAAATTTTTTGCCATTTCTGTGCAAAAGGCCCATTTCATTGTCTATTCCTATCCAAGAAGTCGCTCAAGTCAGGACATCCCTGGTGATATAAAGAATGAAAGAACACTGCTGAATCATACAGTAATTTTCTTTAAAGCACATAGTAGTTACATAAATATATATATAAATATATTTTGTTTATAACTAACACAAGGCAGGCTCTTGTGACTCTAAGAGTGCATTTTGTCATCGAGACAAATCAAATGCAAGATGTATCACTGCATTACTTCCATAGAGTTGTAAAATAATCCTTAATATTAGAATATTTTTATGTCACTTAGCAAAGGTGGTTCAATTAGGTGCAGTGCCCATCCTTCACTGCCTATTTGATCCACTCTTTCATTCATATCAAGCCTCTCCCCTCCCTGGACAAATAAATGAAGCAGATGCTGAGACCTCCTTAGAAGGAGCTGCCGTTTCCCCAGTAATCACAATCCAGATTTTAAAAATTCCCCTATGAATGAAGAAAGGAAACCATTGCTTGCAGAGGAAAATGGTGAGTATATATACTGAGCTCCTAAAATTTAAATTCAGTGTTGTGTGTACAATTTCATCCACAGCCTGACCCATAAAACTTACATTCTGTGCCAAGAAACTGTTGGTTGTGGAAAGGTACAATGCTCAACATTTGCAGATTCAGGCCTCAGAAAGCAGAGATGGCTCCAGAGCGGCACTTTACTAACAGCTTAGCTTCTGTATACAATGTCTGCCTCGGACAGCATCAGTCCACTAACAAGAGTGTCACACTTTATCATCACAATTGTCTGACATCAGCACATGCTGCTTTCTGTCGTGTATATTTTGCTTTTAACTTTTTAAGTATCTGATGCGAGTGCTAACTTTTTCCTAACCTACTTAGTTAATAATGTCAACAAAAATTGTAAAGCAAGATGATTGAAGGATGTGATGACAATCCCTGCCACAACTGTGTTCAGTTCATATGAACTATTCCAACTTATTCTTGTGGAGTAGGTTGGGTCAGATAGCAATAACCAGAGGACTTACCAATATAACTGGTGCAACTGGTAATCTACAAACACACATGGAACACATTGACAACTTCCTTTCACGACACGATAATGCTTCTTTCATGAGCTTTGATCGTAGGTGTGACTTCCAACAGCATTTGATTGGCAGTTATATAAATACTTCCATATTTAGTCCAATGCTATGAGAATGGAGATAGAATAGCAATAGTAATTCAAAAATAAGAATTATGAAAGGACACATACAAACTTCTGGAGAAATCAGGTAAATGGTGCTACAGAAGAATTTAGCTATCTCATCCTAATTATTTGTAAAAAAAAATAATAATCAGTGATTAGATAAATGTATTAAAAGCCAAAAAAAGATATCTTAAGGAAATCAGATGGCACTGGTCATAATGTGAGTTTGTTTATGAAGCATTTGGAGCTAAAGATATACTGACAAATAGAAAACTAAAGATAAATGATACAGTACAATTAACTACAATTATTATTTTAGATCAAGATAGCTAGGGCAATGCTAATCTCTTATATGTATTACCTAGAGCTGTGCTGTCCAATATTATACCCATTAGCCAAATATGGTGAGTAAAATTTCAATCAATTAAAATTGAATACAACTTACAATTCAGCTCTTGAATCACACTTGCCACATTTCAAGTGATAAGGCCACACACGGCTTATGACTACCATCATGAGCACTACAACCATTGTAGAAAATTCTGTGGCAAGTACTATTGACATGTTTCATTTAAATTCTTTATTCTTGAAAACAAAGTAAGAGGAGAAAGAGAATATTTGATATCTCTTCCACATGTCCAAGTACTTTATTATTTTAGAGATACCCCATAGAATAATGAGAAGAATACCAACTGCCATGGCTTGGAATCTTCACTATGCCACCTTGGCAAAATCACTTTAACCTCCGAATGTCTCAGTTTTCAGTTTTGGAAAGTAAAAACATTTTGGTCTTGTGTTCCTTGCAAGACTGTTATGCAGAATGATTAAATGTACAGATTACAGACTTTTTTTTTAAGAGAGAGGGACAATGAGAGAGAGAATTTTATTTAGTTTTTCATGTTGCTTTTGTTGCTCTGACACTTTGTTGTGTATGTGGTACTGGGGTTTGAACCTGTGTCCTCAGGCATAACAGACAAGCACCATAACCACTGAGCCACACTGCTCCAGTCCCAGATTATAGACTTTTAAGACTTTGTATGAATGTAATCCATATAAGCACATCTACTGATCCAGCACAAATTTGCATTCAAAGGAAGAATAGTCCATCAGTCCAAAAGGCAGACAAACAATTCAAAATATTGTTGAGAAATTGTCAAAGAACAATGCATTCAAAGCACACAGAAAAAATTACTTAAATTCCTTTTTGCTATCTTAGTATTTCCTCTCGTATTTGCTCCATATGTTATTCATCCCAACTGCGTTTCTTTTCACACATCAAACTTGCCTGTGTGTGTCCTTCAATCATCTGGGTTATTTTTTATGCAGTCTGTTAACTTCTAGTTTCTTCTGATTTCCCATTTTACACTATAGCAAAGAGAAGCTCAGAATCTGAACAGAGGATTCTCTTTAGAAAGCAATACGGCAAGCGTAATTTATTTTAACCCTATAACACAGACATAAGGGGCTGTGACATTAAAATATAAAAAAACATCGAAATTATATGTAAAATTTTGCAAATGAAGACTATATAAAAGGAATATAATTACTTTAAATTATGCTAATATCCAGATAATGTATCTTCTCAGTTTAGCATAATTCACCAGTTTGGGGGCCAAAAAAATCTGTGTCATTTCTTCCCAAAGGAGTATAGATTTGTATCTGTTGCCCATTAAAAAAATAATAAAAATTGTTGCTGGGATCCATGCCTTGGTTCAAGGCACTTTCATGCCACAATAAGAAACTAATATTTAACTAAGATTACCTGAAAAGTTAGATCCTATGTTTGTGATTTCTTCACTTTGTATTTCTTCGGGTGTTTTCTAGATGTTTTATTAAAGTGTGCTCCCCTAATTCCAAAAGATTAATCTTGCTTTACTTTGACTTTCCTGTCTACAAGCCCACTTTAGTTGCTAAAGTGGGGTCATCTAATCTAACATCTTCACTTTAAAGATAGGAAAAACAAGACCCAAAGAGATGTAGTAACTTTCCAAGTCATCGGAACAGAGTCTTAAACTTAAAACTCCTGGTAGGTGATTTTTGTTCAGTTCTTATTGCCTGTACTACTATGTCAGCAATTAAGAGAAAGCAAGTAACCTTCAAGGCACAATCCATCATAAAACTAGCTTTACTTGCTGTCTGGATTATCTGCTCTACCCTGCGATATGGAACATTGGACCAATTTTCCTCTCTCATATTGCTGTCTTAAGAATGCTGCTATTTTTGTAACAAATGGTGCTTTCAAGTTTTAGCATTGCAGGGTCTTCACTTGGTTTTGCATGTCCCCTCTGCCACCTCCCCATCTGTGGCCATCCACATTAGCAATACTGTGTATCTTTGCAGTTTTAAATTTTTCTGCTGTTATTTCATTTCTTCCCAAGTGTACTCAAAAGCTGATACTCCTCTTAGCTGGTCTTCTTTCCTGCACATATAATCACAACCTTTGTTGACTCTTTCAACAATTTGAATATTTTTGTCCCTGAAAGGTCTTATGAGCAAATACTTTGAGATATTAAATATTATATACTCACGTTACCTTGTGTTTATCAAGCACTTTCATTTTATAGGGCATTTTGTTTCATTTTTTTATTTGTTCATTAATCAATCACTCCATTCAATTAATTATTTAGTGAGCACCTGCTGCAACCAAGTTTTAGAGGTAGATCGTGCATTGTGACAAACAGAGTTCAGACATGTAAACTAGTCATTATAATACAGTGAAATACTAGGACCCCTCCAACTTTCCATTCTGCTTAGGAGCTATAAAGTACTTCAACTGAAAAATGTTTCTGAATTAAAATACATCATTGTGCATCAGTGCTGTTTGCTTTATTATAAACCACTGTTAATTTCAAATATTTTTTAAAAAGCAACCCAGAGGTGTCTCTGTCCCAGATAAACTATTCAGTTCTCTTGCATTCTTCCTGAGCAGACACGATAGTGGAATTTTCAACGTCTTGCACCAACACTTTTGTTGTGGCTCTTTGAATTATCACTATCATTGTTTTAAGGAGTCGTAAGGACCAAAGTATCAAAGAAGCATTTGCACTTTGTGTGTGTGGTTGTTATGTCATTTATTAGTTCATCTCAGGTTTTATCAATCTCAACACTATAAACATTTTAGACCTGATAATTCTTTGTTGGGTAGGAAAAGTAACTCTGTACATTGTAGGGTACTTGGCAGCTACATGGCTTCTATTATCTAGACAGCATACACATCCCTTCCTGTTGTGGCAGAGAAGTCTTTAGACATTGATATCCCCTGGGGTGGAGAGCAGGGTAGAGGTTAGACAAAAAGCTCCCCCAAATAAAACCACTATACTATCTAGTAAGCAAGATCTATCAGCATTCATATTTTTTTTCTTTCTCTTGTCATTTGATCATAAGTAGATCTTTATTTACAAGATTTGGAATTACAAACTCTTTGAATTGGAAGAAACTGCAAAAGTCACACAGCTCAACAACAATCCAACACCATCCCCCTTTTCTATTTCTATTTGTTTTACAAATTTATTCAGAGGAGATTGGAGGATTGATTATCTCTAAGAACTTGAGAATTAATTTTTCCATAGCAAGACGTAGGGTCATTGAGCAGTTATGCTTTGCTGCTATCGTCCCTGCCACAGGCACCTTTGCTGTCCATGTGGGGACTTGTGCTCAGATAACTTCTGTATCTCAGAAACTTAGCTTTGGCGAGTTTACTTTTGTCATTTCATGCATCTATAAATCTTGCTCCTTAGTCTTTGTCTCCAAACGTGCATAGAAGTTGGAGCTTGGTGCATCCAATTTTAAGTGTACCCAGATGAGCTTTCTATTCTATTTTGAATTCCTGAAAATTTTCTTATTTGCATCATCAAAATGCAAATTTCTAGTTGGCTAACACCTATGAAGCAATAATAAAAGTATTGACTTTTAGAATTGTTCTTCTATAGAAAATACAAATAAAATTGACTATCCCAAATAATTAAAAATTATATGTTTCAGAGTTGGAAATGCTTAAATCTATCAAGCCAAAGTTTGTACCATTTGATGTGCCTTATATCCTTTTTTCTGTAGGGTCAGTGATTTCCCATGAATAACTGGATCCAATCAGTTAGTACTTAATGTCTGTTTTGCACAGATTGGAAAACATGGTTATACAAAAACAGTCTCTTAAAAATATTCCAGAATTAACAACAAACTCCTAACTGAAATATCAGATCTCCTTTATTCTTTTCCTAAAGGACCAACCTAGACTTTTAAAGCCTTCATAATTGTTTACTACAAATGCACTAATTGAAAACCTTAATTATGAAGTCTATGGCTATAATATTGGAAAGCACACCTAGAAAAATTCTCACAAGACATTGCTGGAAATTGATGATTTCAACCTAGGAGACTTTCAAAAGTGTATATAATTTTCTGCTCTATCACTGCCATATCAGATTACATGGTACTACATCTTAGTTTTGATTGAGCTGATCTTCTAACTTCAATTTCAATTGTAATGTACCCACCTAATTACTGCATAACTTATGACACCCAGGGTCCATTGCTGTCATAATGGTTAGTGTAAAGAGGCAGGATGCTAATTATTAAAGTAAAATCACAAAATTTCTTGAATCAATTTTCCATAATAAGTTTACAGAACACATCAGCATTGGCTTCTAAGTAAATTTCTTATTATGAATGACCGAATTATGTCTAGAGGAATGAAATGCTCAAAACTTGTTATTATAAGTTAATTGCCAGACATAGTCAACACTGAAAGATCCTGTTACTTAAATGGAAGCTAAAAGGCTGGAAAAATTATATGCAAATCATAACCTGGTACTCACCTTTATCTAATTTCCAAGATTTACTGACATTGGAAAATTGCTCAAAAAATTCTCTCCTAATGGAATAAAGTGAAGAAAAAACTTTTTTGGATTTGACAGATAGTGTTATTATATTCATTTTTATTCAAGTTAAATCTCAGACTTCTCTCTGTCCCACAGGAGTTTGGATTTTTAGCAGCATTCTCTCTTTTTGCTGGTGTTACAAAAATATAGATTCAAGACTTAATTGAAGTGGCAATTACCAATTGTGCAGTCTATACCTTGCATGCCTGTCAAATAAATATATAGCATGAAACTCCTTTTAGAAGTTTGCTAGATTGGGGTGATATGAACATAGGAATGGGTGAACAGAGATGGTTTGTGGGGATAAAAAGTAAAAATCTACATTACTATCAGGCAGCATTTTCAATTCATTTAGAGCAATGTGCATATACCATTCACTGAGGATTAACTCAAATTTAGGTCATTGGGACATCCAGACACTGGAGCACAGATACCACAAGTGATGCTAAGAGTCATGTGACATGACTTGGTCTAAACCTCAGCCATGCCATGACACAGCTGCCTCTTCTGTGCTGCTGATGCTGACCTTACCCAGGCACTCGACCAAAGGAATTGGGTTACATATGGTCAGGTAATAACCAAAAAGAGACTCTGCATTTATCTCCCTGTGATTTAAAAGCATTCTTCGATTTTCTTTTACCAAAAACCATGACCCAGCCAACCACACAAGGCAATAAAATAAAATAAAATAAAAACAATTTCCATAAGGACGAGATATGAAAGGGCACATTCTTCTGTGGGCTCAGAGCTGGATCTCTGTGAAGTTCACATGTCTCAGGACCCAGACCCCAGGGTTATTGTTGAGACATTTTGGTGATATCTATGCAGCTATTTTAAATGTAGTTTGAACAAAAACATGGTAATATTGTCATATTCATAGCAGGGAAATAAAACCTCAAATTAAGTGTCCTCCACTGGGCTCCTCTGGAAATAACATTAAGAGAAATCAGAGCATCCCTTGCAAAGAAACGTAAAAATCATTTTGTGGAAATGGACAAAGTCTCTTTGAATATAAGCATCTTGTGTATACCACAGTCTTAGGGGGGCCCTCACTGAGACTGGGGCAGGGTGTCTTTTCACTGGTGGGTCAAAACAAATCTCTCATTTGCCTGATTGGAGGCATTTGGACAGTGCCTGGGAAGTACATTATTTTCAAGGGAAAAAAGAAAAAGAGAGAGAGAGCAAGAGACAGCCTTTTTTCATGCCAGCTGGGATCATGGGAACTTCAAATGCCAGGAATTTACTACTGTTTCTGGTAATTCTGCCTGTAGTCATTTGAAGCGTTGAAGGGTGAAAAGAGAAGTTGAGCACTCAGGGTGGGGTGGGGGATGCTGTCCGTGTTTCCTGCCAGTAGCACCAGTGCGCAGAATATCTGTAATGCATTTCAAAGTGGGTATAATTGTACCCTTTGTCAGACTCACAAAGCCCGCTGTGGCACTCCTGAAAGAGAACACTGAGGAAAATCTGACCCTATAAACTCAGTCAACCCCAAACAAAAGGAAAGATTGTGTGGGTGAGCACAGCACATTGCCAGCACATTCTCACTGGGTTATTTTTATTTATTTATTTTTTATTTTTTTTGGAAAGCCCTGTATGTGCAGCCCAGGATGCATCTCACAGGTGAAGGTTAATTTTGCAGAGGCTTTTCCAAAACTTTATTAGCACAGGTCTTGGAAAACCAAGCATTCTGAATTTCTTCCAGTCCTCTGGGCACCATTCCTATTTCCTCTGCCATGTCAGCGAGACACTCCAAGGCTGCCTTCTGTCGTGTGTGCTAAAATAACTCACATACTTCACCATAACCTGACTCTGGACATACCTGAGCCTGCAAATGTAAAAACCATTGTATCTGAATTCACACTGATGGTGTCTGAGAGCAAGAAAGTGTGACCTCAATTGTGACCCTCTGTTCAAATCCAGTAATTCAGATGCTACACACTTCTGCAAGACTCCTGATTATTTTCACTGTAAGATAAATTAAGTTTGAATGTGTTTCCTTATGAGTCCATTAATTTGCCATCTATCTTTCACCTGGGGATCATTATGATTGCCATACTGTTTTCTTCACACAGCTTCTTGTATCAAGTTTGTCTGCGACTCTTGTGGGTCTGCTTTACAGTGTGTGGGGAATTTATTTTTCCTTCCTATATTCATTTGCTAAGAAATTCAGTGTATGTACTGCCATCCTGACACAAGACATCTTTTAAGGTCTGGAAGCTGGTGGTGACCACGTGTTACCTGTGTTCTTGCTGTTGATTGCGATCTTCATAATTAAATCATGTTTGCTCACTTTCAGTTGGAGTCAACACATTTGGGATTTTAAAAGGGGGAAAAGGGAGCTATTTGTGTAATACTGATGTCATATTTGGCTACATATTAAAAACAATAAATGAGCATTTTGTTCTAATTTCTTAAATACTTTTACCCTTGTCTTTCAGCCTATTTTTGTTTCCTTTCCTCCAATTGTGAAAGAGGCTGCATGCTGAGTCTGGAGCCACAGGCTAGAGACATGCTAGAAAATCCTCTTCTCAACTGCGGTAGTGTGGGGACTGACAACCAGCTAGGGTGAGCTGCAGAAAATAAAGACGCAGGATGTCATAGCAGGCAACTGGGTAGAGACTCTGTCCCCAACCACAATGCCCAAACACTGAATTATCCTGCATCACACAACTGGGATTTTAACTGCCAATTTAAGTTCTAGAGCTGAAATAAATCAAGGTACTTCAGTTCAGCTCTTGCCTGTGTTGTGAGCCCTACTTTATGGGCGCTTCTAATTTTGCACATGAGTTCCTGAAGATTCTATGTTCGTCCATCCCTCTTTTCCCAAACTCGAAATGAGTGTACATTTCTCAGGGGGCTTTGGATGCATGCCTCTGGTAATTCACGTGGCAGGTGTGAATTGAGATGCTTTAATATGGTAAATATTCCTTTTGCTTCCTCATCTGTCATTCTTGGACTGTACCAAGTACACACAGGCCTGAACCCAGGACCAAAAAGCCCATGTTGCCAGAAGAGTTGGAGATTCCAGACAGTGGTATTTCCTGAGCAACTGCTCTGTCCATTCCAATTACGATTTTAAACCCTTAACCTCTGTATGGATCTGTTGGAATGTATTGATTAAACGTTGATATCATGGAGTAAATTCAGAACTTCAATTTTAAATGATATGAATTATCTTTATGATCCCAAAAAAAGAAAAAAAATCAATGCAAATCATGTATTTTTCCCTAACAATA
>PVKS010037821.1:0-18350 GCA_004027875.1 Aplodontia rufa
AGGAGGAGGAGGAGTTGGGGTAGCAAGAAGAGGACAGAGCAACTTCTTTTGCAAAAACAGACATTTATTTTTAACAAGACAATTCATTTTAGTTATATAAGAATTTTTTAAGTATGGATTTTGTTTTCAGATACAGGATATTCAAAGCTTGAATTTCCTACTGAGTCAAAACAAAGACTTGCTCTGGACAGAACTTAAGAAACCGTCCTACCTGACCCAATCTCTCTAGGGTCCTGTAGCTGCTTGGTCATGAAACTCTTGTAGATGAAGACTGTTCAGCTTTAGCATCTTTGACTACAGAGTCCACCAATCTCTGCTGCCCTCTGCCTAGCCCTGGCATTTTGTGACATTACCTGCCCAAAACCTGTGGGATCACCTGAGTGTGTGACCCTTAAATGCATGACCTCTTTTGAGCGCAGATGACACTATGTTCTGCCTGGATCACCCTTTGTCATTTAGGATGAGATCCTGTCCTGCACATTGGGTGATGTTGACCAGCTTCCCCAGCCTCTGCTCCCAAGATCCCAGCACCCTCTTGTCCTCCTCCATTTGTAACCAGCAACACCGCCTTAGGGACAGCTGAACGTCCCCCTGGGGAAAGAAGCATTGGGGGACTCTGCCCTGCCCTCTCTGGCAATCCCTGTTTCCTCTTATTACCACATCCACGAAACACAGAAAACCATTACCCAAAATTGACAGCATTATCCCTTTCAGACCTTTCCCGTAAAGTGATGGACAGGGGGTGGGTTTGATCCATCGGCTTCCCAGGCAGAGAGGTCAGGCAGCAAGCTATCCCCAGAACCTGCGTGCAGATGGCTCACACCACTTCCTCCCGGAAACCTGTGCTCCCAAGTTCAACCAATGTCTCATTTCATCTCTATGTTTGTGTTTTGCAAGAAGATCAGGCTTGCTAAAGTGTCAGAAGATGCTGCCATGGTGGGTAATATTTTATGTATTTTTTCTGAACGATGGTGCCACATCTCTAGTTTGGGAAATTGGTCGCAGGTATCTTTAACACTCACGCAGCACTCTGTTAGAATAGCAGACCACCTTGTGCTGTTGGACTCATAAATACCAAATTAAAGTTTCAATACGCAACTGTACAAACATTGGACGCCTTTGATCTTGGATGGGAGAGTTTTCCTTCTAGGGTGTCCAGGACATCCTGGAGGGTCCACCTGCAAGTAATCAGTTTCCTTGTCTGTATTATGAGACCTTTTGCAAGCTGGTTGGAAGTCAAGCATTTGTCCTTTGAAATCACTTTTTAAAGAGTGGCTCCCGGAGTCCACTAGCATGACGGACGTCACGGGAGACATCCGTGTTATCTGCGGTAGTCGCTGTTGGCTGCAGAGAGGATCAACATCATGCATTGCTCATGAGAATCAACAAGGCATGTTTGGGAGACACCATGTTTCCCTTGATGATTTCGGCCATGCAGGGCTGCACTCAGGGCCAGCACTCCGGGGCTCCCTCGTGACTGTCACCCTTGAGCTGAGTGATGTGTGCAGGTCTGCAAACCCGCAAACAAGCAGACGTCGCTCTCTCTTACTGGTTGAAGCCCAGCATGGTTTTGGCTGTGTCTGTCTCAGCGACGGGCCACAACGTCAGTCAAAGGACGTGGTCACTTGAACCAACTGTGGTCCCAGTTTTGCACGTCTTGCTGAGTTCCACAGCTTTCGTATTTCAAAGATGGCGTTCCACATTTCCTTGGTTGAATACTCAGCAACAGGAGAAATAATAAATACAACTGGGAATGCTCAGAGTATCTCTGGATCTCATTAATGCCTGGCTTCGCAAGGATTTACAGATTACAAACCAACATCTAGTATGACATTACCTTCAACTAGACTTTCTAAAGTTGGGATTGGAAACCCTTCCAGAATGTTCTCATCTATCTTCTCTCTCACATGCAAAAGCCATTATTCTCACGCACATCTCGGACTTGGAAAATTGAAGAACAATGGAACAAAACACCCATAGCCCCTTCAGGTTGTTCAGAATTATTTTGCTAGCATTCCTCATGAATTCGTATTTCTTTTTTCTTTCACTCATTGTAACAGTAAGACTCTCTGTGTGTGTCTTACACACACACACACACACACTCACACTCATGTTACTTTATAAGCATTTATGATTGAACAATAACTCAACTCCTTAATAAAGATTTAAAAAAACAAAAAAAAATAAGAGTTGTGTGTTCTACGATCATAAATGCACAGGTAGTAATGATATCATTTGCCCCTCGTTCGAATCCAGAATCACCCCACTTCACCCACCATGCTTTGGAACCTACCGTAAGCCATCATCCCTATGTTCCTTAGGTTTCCCTCTTCCCCAAACACTTCCATTTCAGCACAGAGAACTGTGCCCAACCATGCAAATGGATGCGACCATCCTGAACCATGGTCCAGCAGTGCGCGATGGACAATCCCAGAGCAATTTGATAGTGGGGACCATTGCACAGTTTCCGTGTCTCATCTGAGCAGACTGGAAGCTTCCAGAGGGCAGGAAACAGGTCTACACTCACTCCAGTTTTGCAATCTGTGCCCCGATAGCCAAAACAACTGCACAGATGTGTGTACAGGTGGCTAGCGTTCGCACGCTGTCCACAGCTAAGGGACAAATCATTGTTACCAGACATTTATCACCGAGAAGGGTGCTGGACACGTACGAGTGCATCTACAAAGACTGGATATGTGTTACCTTTTCTTATCAGAGTAATACTCTGTAAATGATCATCAAGGGAGTTTGATCAGGTGTCCTCGAAAATGGTCACCAACCGTTCAAGGGCAAATTACCCGGAGAGAGAGCGATTCTGAACCTGCTCGTGAACGTACAAGGAGGAATGTTTCCTGCCCAAGGAGTGGTACATGAAGGACACACCACATTCCAGGTGACACGTTCCGGACCCAATTACACCCAGGAGGAGCAAGAAGGGCCAGGAAGGTCAGCAAATGAGTCACCTGCTTTGAGCTTAAAGTGTAAGTGGGCATAAAAAAAGAAAAGATCTCAAACATGAGCAAATATTTTTTTAAACAGAAAGAGGGACACTGAGAGACACAACCAATTTTTTTAGTTTTTCATGTGACTTTCATTGCTCTGATATTTCATTGCGTACGTGGTGCTGGGGTTTGAACTCGCATCCTCGTGCATGCCCGGCAAGCGCTGTAATTGCTGAGCCACCGCTCCAGCCCCACAAATATTGCTTTAAATTAGTATAAATGCAAAGCATCCTTGATGGATAGATATCAAAATTTGAAATGTAAGCCTGGTGCCATGGTACACGGCTGGAATCCCAGCAACTCAGGGACTGAGTTAGGAGGATCTCAAGTTCAAAGCCAACCGCGCTAACTTAGTAAGGCTTTTAGCAACTTATCAATATTGACTTTTATTTGTCTTAATCTCCAGTTTTGCCCACAACTAAGTAGTTACCTATCTCATTTAATTTAAATTTCATGTTTCTTTCTTCCTGGGTATTTTAAGTTGATTTTTGTGTTTTAAAATATTGCCTTAAAATACTATGTATAGGGACTGGAGCGGTGGATCCGCAGTTATGACGCTTGCCCTGCATGGGTGCGTACGCAAGTTCAAACCCCAGCACCACGCACACAACAAAGCGTCAGAGTAATGAAACCCATGTGAAAACCAAATAAAAATTGATTCTCTCTTTCTCTCTCTCTGTCCCTCTTTCTTAAAAAAAAAAATACTGTGTATCAGGGATTAAAACTAGGGGTACTTAAGTGAGCCACATCCTCAGCCCTTTTTATTTTTTTATTTTGACACTGGGTCTTGTTAAGTTGCTTACGGCTTTACTAAGTTGCTGAGGCTGGCTTTGAACTTGTGATCCTCCTTCCTCCGCCTCCTGAGCTGTTAGGATTACAGGCATGCACCACTGTGCCCTGCAAAAGTAAATATTTATTTGCATGTAGAAAAAGACTTGTAATGAAAGGAAAGTCACCTTCAGAAAAACATTTATCAAAAGTGTTCATCCCTGATCCTTGACCAAAATGCACATCTTCACTATATAGAAAATGTATTTCCAACTTGGGCTGCAGTAGGGCTCCCCACAACTCTGAGCTTCTCCTACTACAGGTGTAGCCGCATCAACAGCACAACGCAACTTTCTTCTTGCTTAATGAAAAATGTGAGAGTCAACTTTGATTGACCTAATTTCATCAAATACCTGTAACCCATCCACTCCGCCATGTCCAGGTCGGCTCATGAGGTTAGGATGCGGTTTCCAGAGACCCAGTTCTATAAAGAAAAAATAGAAAAGAGGAATGGTAACACACGCGTAGATAGATGACGTCCATTCCACAATGGGGAAGGTGAGCAAAACTTGCATTTGCCTAAAGATCCCAGCCTACGCCCAATGTTTTCATATAATTTTTCACTTTCTTTTTTTTATTTTTATTTTTTATTTTCCCATTTTTTAATTATTTTTTTTAATTTTTGAACAACCATATAAGTTTTTAACAAAATAATGTAAAATGTGTATAGATTTTGGATATTAGAATTACCCCCAGGAGTGACCCCCCTATAACCCACCTTATCCCTGGCTTCCCTTTGCCCTGATATTTGTCTGTGACTTTTCAACCCAGATACTGGAAGGAAGAAGGTCTTGGAATAATATCTTTAAAATTGTTCACTTTCAACTTCCCTTGTTAATTTTTTTTTTTTAAAGAGAGTAGGACAGTGAGATAAAGAGAAAGAGAAAATGAGTTCTTTTTAGTTTTTCAGGTGGCCTTAGTTGCTCCGAGACTTCGTTGTGTGCGTGGTGCTGGGGTTCGAACCCGCGTACTTGCGCACGCCAGGAAAGCGCGTAACTGCTGAGCCACGGCTCCAGCCCCATTTTTTTGTTTTTTATAAAAGGGTGCTGTTTATAAGTGACTATTTGCAGAGTCCTTTTGGGCTGTTTTGTAAGCAAATATTTCTCAAAGACAGTGGTAAGTGTGCGAAGCGGAGTGTGACGCTGATGATTCTTAGTTGATATTTTATGCTGGGATATTTATAGCCGTGAACACTTTGAGAGGAACGACATGGCTTTGTTCATCTTTGTATCTGCAAGTGCTTACCATAATTCCAAATGAACTTGACCTTCCCTTTTTAAAAAAATGCTATGTATCTTGATGGTGGAGTTAAATTTTGCAGGGGAAGCAACTGCTCAGTGAACAAAACTCATTTATCACACCCTGTTGCTGGCCTGGGCACAAAGACCCTGCGGAATACGGCTTCAGAATTTGTTGAAGTATTTCTCCAAACCTTCTCATATGTACTGTCTTTAGGCATGCATGCGTGCATCCTGTAATTCCTTGCAATGACAGATATTATATGCACATAGCCATGCTTGCGTTTCTCTCAGTTCCACACTATTGTTTCTATTTCTCCATTGGAGCCTATTGCTCATCCTTTCTGCTTACAACACTTCTCTTCCATCTTCCTCTAATTAATTTCTCACCCTCGTTCCACCCTGTCCGCCATTGTTATATTGCTCACATAGCTGCGTCCACATGCGTAAGACATCTGCACATCGAATACCGATGAACACATTCAGATTCGCACCGAGTTGAACGTCCCCATGGAGCAGCAGTGGACGCGTGTTGCAGATGATGCATGTCTTTCACTTTCACCACATGACTTTCTAAGGTGCCCATGGATGGTAAAACGCCAACACACTGCTGGGAGCTCCCACCGTCCTGGAAAACATTTGTGCTCTTCCAAACACTCATTGGGAATCACCCCAGTTGTGAGCCACTGAAGATGATCTGACCCTGGGGACATGGATACAGCAGTCGTGTGATCAACCTGACCCCCAAGTCCCACGTGTGCGTGCACAGAGCGCCTTCCTGTTGATGCACGCCCAAGCCGATATAGCACACGAGGCCGTATGACTCGTCTGTCCTCTGAACTTTGCCAAAAACATGTTTTCTCAGGGTGGCAAATTGAGTATCGTAAGCTATTTGCAAGCTAAATTCTGGTCCATCTGTCAGGAGCCCCTTGGTCTTAACGAACTGCCTAGAGGTCAGGAAATATGGACCATTTGAGGGATTGAAAATCTGCTGAAAACAGAAAACTCGTCCACTTCCTTTCTTTCCTCCCCTGTCTTTGTTTTTCTTTTTCTGTTTCTAAAATGCGTTAGGGAGTTAGTAAATTCGCAATGCGCCCCTGTGCACGTTGAGGACATTTCTACGGATCCAGATTGGAACGCGAGCTTTGTCTTTGGTTTTAATGCGAGTGTCCTCTGTCCCATGTGTACCTATAATGACCGCAGAGAGGAGGTTCCTACGGAGCACGCGAAAGACGCCAATGTGGTTGCGTGTGACAAGCCAGAAACGCCATTAACGTGCAGTGAGTATGAGACTCTCGGTGTCCCAAACACACATCCTCACTACCAGTAAACAAGATTAACGGCCACTCAAGTGCATTTCCCTTCAGAATTGAGTTAAGTATTGGGCAGGTGCAGAAGAGCTCAAGTTTGGTTTAATTGACTGTGCTTCTTGTTGGGTATTTTGTGCGTTGCGTAAGCATCCCTATCCTACTTGGAAGTCATAATTTTGCCATCTGCTGACTTCTAAATCTTTCTCAGTTTGGTTTTCCCATTTATCCTCATTCAAGTGTTGTTCATTGATGGTGTGAGGCAGTGATTTGTGGTGTTTTGTGTTGCTAGTTTGGTTTTTTACAGGGGTGCTCTGGTATCTACTGGGAATCGCCTCTGAAATCTCAATGGAAACCGGACTTCCTGGATGCTGAAGTGACTTGGGTACGGATCTCCATTTGTGTAGACCCGGCCGGTGCACTGGAAGACTTCCAAGGCTAAGATGGGCCCATATTCATTATGGGGACCTCCTGAGCGCCAACGACAAGGCAAGACGTCAACGAACGTCCAGCACAGACGCCATCGTTAAAAGGTTCTTGAGTTAAGGTTGAATTGAATCCAAGGCTGAGGAGCCCAAGAACACAGAGGCGTTATTTCCTCAGACTGGAAGTCGTTGCTTCTTATTTTAAGATTGCTGCGGCAGCTGTGGAAGCTGTTGACGTACGTTGGTGCTCTTGCTTGGCTCTGTGCCTGTGTTCTCAGCTTCCACTCGTATTACCTTGTGGTCCATTTTCTTGATGCACAACTTGGATACCTACATCATTAGTTTTCGCATCTCCTTTCCCCTCAGCATAACCTCTCTACTTCCGTCTTTGCCCACTACATTTTAACGGAGGAAAACAAAAAAAATCCAATTATGTGTTCACTTGCTTTGGAAATTTCATGTCATGCTCACACATTTCTACCTGCATGATTTCGCTTTATCGTGCTGAGATTTGATGTACCTGCAGACACTTTTTATACATTTATTGATATTTATTTATACAGAACTTTTAATATATTTAGAGTTATATATTCAATAAATCTGCTGCAATTGTATGACATTCACAGCAAAAAGATCTTAAAGATCTATATAAATGTAGATCAAAGGCTTATTTTATATCCATTACGTCAACATACTATGTGCTGAGCTTAAATCATCGTTATCTTTATCTACCCTGTCAACTATTTTCTTTTTGTTTTTTATTTGTCTCCCCATGTTACATGAGTTACTAAGAGACGTGATGTGGATTTGCCAATGACTTTGTGCTTTGGATCTCCTTCTTTCATGTGTCAACTTGGAGCTTAGATTTTTAAATATTCTCCTAGTGGATAAGACGCATTTCTGTGAGCTACGCTCTGCTTCTCTGTGACCTACTGATACCATTTGCTTTAATTCCCTTTTCTGTGGAAGTCATACGATCGCAGTAGATTTATTTAATAGTCGTCTCGTACCCAGGGTCCTTGACATGCAATGGTCCACTTACCGCTTCCAACTCGCTGCCTTTACGACAGCGCGACACAGCACACTCTGAGGATTCCGTTGTTTTGCTTGGCTACGGATGGGGTTCCGATGCTGTCCCACTGCACTGGGTACCAGCAGGGAGCTGCGCAATCACGAAGGGAAGCAACGCAGATCCTACAGGCACCATGCAAACTGGGACACCATTGTGTGCGGGTAACACATGCTCCGCTTCTGATGAGTTCATCAGGACCTGATTCCATGATAATAATGAGCCTTGATTCCTCAATAGCTGTGGGGAGTCAGCAAAACCCAGCAGTCGCCTGATTGATTGGTTTCCAATACAGTCATCCAATCTGCAAAGACTGGGCCAAGATAACACTGTGTGTTTAGAGATTTATGTGCGGTTTCTTGACATTTCTCTTGTCCTTGATGGTCCCCGATAAAAAATTGTGTCTTTGAGCTGGGGCAGTGGCTTGGCGGTTATGGCGCTTGCCGAGCATACAGGAGTACACGGGTTCAAATCCCAGCACCCACGTACACAACTAAGTGTCAGAGCAATGAAAGCCGTGTGAAAAAACCAATAAAAATTCATTCCCTCTCTCTCTCTCTCTGCCCTTCTCTCTTTAAAAATAATTGTATCTCAAAACATTTAAAGAATAAAATGTGTTATGTATCAATTGCTGCCCGATTGATTAGTCCAGTCTGGGATGATTGGGACAAGACCATATCGGATGTTTAGAGATTTACGTGTGGTGTTTTGCTATTTTTATGTGTTCAATTGTCTCTGACAGCAAATTCCATCTCAAGATATATCTATAAGATTAAAATATGCTATATGTTTGTTTTGATATAATTATAATTAATAAAAAGACAATGTTAGATCAATGAGAAGGAAAATGCTAACATATGACTGATTGGTTTAGGAATTGGAAAAAAAAAGATAAGTGTTATATTTGTGACTATAGAAAAGGATATCTGTAAAATCAAAATATTTTTAAACAGTGTATTAAAATCTTTGGTAGGACAAAATATAAATGTTAATGGAAGAAGGAAAGAATAAAATCGTAAAATTTCCAGCTGTTCAAAAAAGTTTGATCGTATAATTTGAAAACAGCACTTTTTCAAGTCAGAATAAAAGAATACATTTGGATGTATTTATAAGAGTAATGCACAAATCTTATTTTCATTAAACACAACTGAAGACCATATTGATTTCAAATATTAAAATTCGTAAGGAAAGACTGTATATGATAACTAAATGTACGACTGTGAATAATAAAAGAATATCAAACCAATATCAGTTGTGAATATTGATACTTAAATATTTAATAAAATATTTTCCAGCAGAATCCAACACCACATTGAAATAATGATTATGACCAAGTAGGATTCAGCCTGAAAATGAAAGAAATGATGAAAATATCTCCACGGCAATTAAACATTCTGCAGAAAGTGTTTGATAAAGTGAGGAAACAAAATAAACTAAATAGAGCCATAAAGATGAGGAGAAAAATTAATTCCTATTATTTTGCTGATGATTCTCTGAAAAGCCTCAGAGAATCAAAGTTATAATTAATTCAAGAAATAAAACAATTCAGTAAATTAGTTCTGGGAATAAAACACAGAACCCATTATGCCACAAAAATAAAAATTTGCAGTAATGTTAGAGGGAATTTCACGTACAAGAAGAATAAAGGAGATATAGCAATAAGTGCAAAACCTGTACCATAAAAATCATTAACCTATCTTAAATGAAAAGAGACCATGGAAAGTGGTGCGTTAAAATACACAGATAACACCAAAGCAGACATGAAGAGCAATGATGAGGATGCCACAGATGGCCCACATAGATATGGTTAGCTCACTCCTGACAATGGAGCCAGAAACCCAAGTTAGAGAAAAGAAAACTCTTGAACAAATGGATCCACCATTTGACCTGGCTATCCCACTCCTTGGTGTATATCCAAAGGACCTAAAAGCAGCATACAACAGGGATGCAGCCTCATGAATGTTAACTGCAGCTCAATTCACAATAGCTGAGCTACAGAACCAAGGCGCCCTTCACCTGGTGCACAGATCAGGAAAGTGTGGCGTAAGCACACAATGGAGTATTACACACAAGGAAAAAAGACATTATGGCATTGCCAGTGAATGGATGGAACTTGAGACTATCAAGCTGAGTCTCCAGAAATAAGTAAAGCTTGAATGTCTTCTCTGATACGTGGAAGCTAACCCCAAATAAAGAAAAGAGCACAGTACACCTTGACACACCTGGAGACTCGATCTTGGTCCGACTCCGATCTCAAGCCACAGCCTGCACGCCCTATGTGGACACTGTAACACTCTTGAGGTTCTGGAGCTGTTTTAAGACTATCCATCTACAGGTCAGCAATCCACTTTTGATTTCCTTATTAATTCCTCATCTTCTTATAAGAGGATCCTGCCAGCAGATCTATTGACTGCCACCGCTTTCTGTGGACATGCAAACTCCTCCCTGATTTATATAGAGTTGTAAATTGTGTTTCCTGCAGCTTTCTTCTCTTCACTGACTCACAGATCGTTTTATTAGCATTTGCCATGCATCACTTTCCAGTTCCGTGTTATTTCTGGCTGCAGGCACACATCGCATGGTCCAGACCAATTTAGAAGGCGAGGAAAATGGAGTGGGCTTCACATGGAGCTTGTGTGCATGTGTGTGCATCAGCGGACTTTGAAACGCTGTCTACGCTTTACATCCTTAAATGCACGTTGGTAATTACATGAGAATAGCTTACATTTGTAACGTCTTAAAATAGAGTGTAAAGCTTACGGACGACCAATTTTAGGCAGGAAAACCTCATAGTGATATTCATTAGACATTCTTTCTTCTCCAGTGTAGCAAAGACACTTTCTTGAAGACCAGAAGACCCAAAATAAAGTAAGTTGAATACACAGAAGACGTGTTAGTTTATACAACCAAATTCCAGGTCGGACACTTGCGTGAAGACCAGAAGACCCAAAATAAAGTAAGTTGAATACACGGAAGACATGTTAGTTTATACAACAAAATTCCAGGTCGGACACTTGCGTGAAGACCAGAAGACCCAAAATAAAGTAACTTGAATACACGGAAGACGTGTTAGTTTATACAACCAAATTCCAGGTCAGACACTTGCGTGAAGACCAGAAGACCCAAAATAAAGTAAGTTGAATACATGGAAAACGTGTTAGTTTATACAACAAAATTCCGGGTCGGACACTTTCGTGAAGACCAGAAGACCCAAAATAAAGTAAGTTGAATACACAGAAGACGTGTTAGTTTATACAACAAAATTCCAGGTCATGGGTGACTCTCAAGATCAGTAATGTCAAGTTTCCCGTTGCTTCTCGTAGCATATATTGTCATTATCGAACCCATCTGAAATTTGCTTATAATGATTGTCGGATACAGGAATGTAGACTTAACTTTTTTAAGCGCTGTACACATAGACAATAATGATTGCCTTCCTTAGCATTCCATTGCTGAGACAAAATGCCTAAGAAAGGTATATTTTGGGTCATACTTTCAAAACTTTGAGTGCGTGGGCAGCTGGATTAGTTGTTATGGGCCAGGGATGTTGCCGAACATCATGGTGGTGAGATACAGGTCTAGCAAAGTTGCTGAGATCGTGTAGCCAGGAAGCAGAGAGCAAGAGGAAGGAGCCAGGGACATGATATCGTCACCAAAGACCCACTCCCTTCAATGGCGTCCCACATCCTAAAGTTTCCACCATCTCACAATAATCCACTCAGCTATTGATCAGCCAATGCGTTAATCCACTGAAGAGATCAGAGTCCTTCTGATCCAATCCTTTCTTCAAAGCATCCCCTCTGACCCTCTCAGTATTGGGGACGAAACCTCCAACACATCAACCTTTGGGGAACACTCCAGATCCAAGTCTTAGTAATGATAGAACCGTTTATTAATGAAATCACTCCTATCCTATTCTACTGAATGAAACTGTTACCTTGATTACATAAGTATTTAATCTATATTATATGCTCATTTTATGCGTGTGTGTGTGTACATATCTTGTGACAATTCACAAGGACTTCATGCAATATTTTAATTTCTACTAAATTAAACATAGGTATATGGACACTCAGACATGATTATTCAAACGTATACAAGCACTATTCTTTTTTATAAACTCAATGGCTATTATTGGCATCTTAAGAATAAGTTATTGGGGCTGGAGGAATGGCTTGGTGGTTACGGCACTCACCTGGCATGTGCAAGTGCATGGATTCAAACCCCAGCATCCATGTACACAACTAAGTGTCAGAGCCATAAAGCCATGTGAAAAACTCAATAAAAATTAATTCTCTCTGTCTCTGTCTCTTTCTCTGTCACTACCCTTCTCTCTTAAAAAAAAAAGGAATAAATTATTTGCCTATCCCACTTACTGGGATCTTTATTGAAATGCATTCGGTATACATATTCGTGATTTATAATACTAAGTATTCAGATTCAGGACAATAAGCTATGGCTATAAATACTCAGAGTATAACAATTTACAGATTTACACATATACATTTCAATACTTATTAGATTTGCTTCCGTGAATTAATCATTTTTAGGATTAATATGAGTTGATATTCTTTTTCTATTTGGGTACCAAGTATTGAATCCAAAGGTGCTTAACCATTGAGGCACATCCCCAGCCCTTTTCATTCTGTATTTTTAGACAGGGTCTTGGTAAGTTGCTTAGGGCCTCGGTAAGTTTCTGAGGCTGGGTTTGAACTTGTGATCCTCCTGCTTCAGCCTCCGAAGCTGCTGAGACTACAGGCATGCACTATCATGGCCAGCTGAGTTAGTAATTTAAAAAATTATTTCAAAGACATCATAATGACTGGGGTGAAGACAGAAATTGATTTCTGTATATAACCGGATCAATGTTGGTAATTTACGCTGCCAAGAGTTATTTAATTCTACTGGGTTTTTAGTCTCTAAATAGTCTAGAAATAGAAATAACGTGTCTCATATTTTAATATTAACATACCTTTTTCCTTTTTGTGCTTTTTCAGATAATTTTATCTGAGTTTTCCCAGGGTCTCACACTTAGATTGATAATTGTTATTATGGTTAAATAGCATTCATCATTCTATGCAGTGTCTTTTTATGAGTTTCTGGTATCTTCCGCATTTGTAAAAGCTGTCATATTTATCAAATACCTATGTGCCATCTGTTGAGTTATTTACATGATTTTTCTGTTCCAGGTTTTGTTACAAATTATGTGTGTTGAAATATATCCTTATAATGCACCGTTTTTCCTTTGTGGAATAAATTTTACTTAATTATAACACATTATTCTTTAGTGCTAGACTTGCCTAGATTCTGCTAGCGTATTCTGAGAATCATTGTCTTCTTTTTCTTTTGGCCACTCATTTTTTCTTAATGTACTATTCCTGTATAAATTGAGTTTGGAGAATTTACTTATTTTCCATTGCCTACAATATTTTAAACTGAACGTTCTCAAACTTTGCTGCGTATACGTGCAGATTACCAGGAAAGCTTTGAAATTACAGATTTCTTCCCTGCACGAGTGACTTAGATCTGATGGAAAAAGGATGCAAAAAGATCAAAGGAAATCATTTTATATACTAAACATTTTATTCAAGTCCACAAAAATAAAATACAATAAAATAAAATTAAAAAGTGCCATTATTCAAGAGACTAATGTCTGTCAGATAACCTGACGGCCAAGCTCCTAAAAGAACAATAAGAAAAGTTCATATACAGGGTCCCCGGACAACACCCATGTTCAATTATATTACAAAATCTGAAAATCAGTGGCTTGGGAAATAGGATTTGGAATTTAGTTTCAGATTTTAAAAATGCGTGCCGAAGTAGGTGCGGTGGCGCACACCTGTGATCCCGGTGACTGCGGCAGGAAGATGGCAACTTCAAAGACAGCGTCACCAACTAAGCAAGGCGCTAAGAAACCTAGCAAAACTATCTCAAAGGAAAATATGCAATGGGCTAAGGATGTTTCTCAGTGGTTAGGCACGCATGTTTTCCGTCCCTGCTCCAAAATAAAATAAAATAGAATGCATGGTACAGTCAGCAACCTCAACTTGAAAGTTTATGACCCGACTCACGCCGTAAACACCCCAGTAACTGCCCAGACTCCAGACAAGACTAAGGACACTTAGCCTGGTGCAGAATTAGAATTTTCAGATGAGGCCAGAGATTTTGCACTGTCGATTTCCCTGGTTGATTTTAATGGTCATGTCTGTTTTGGGATCACTCTACTTAGTCTCACGATCTCTTTAAATTCCTAAAGATTATTGAGGACCCCAAACAACTTTGAAAGGTGCATTTTTTTTGTTATGTACCGCATTTGAAATTAAAAGTGAAACATTTCTATAATATTTACTTTGGAGTCCTATAATAATAATACCTAAATGAAAAATTTGCAAAGAAAATAAATGCTATTTTACTAAGCAAAATTTAAAAGCAAAAGTGCTTCATGGTCTTAAAAAGCTCTTCAATCTTTGGCTGCACAGAGCATTTCTGCTATGGTTGTGTAATTTTGGTTGGAATCGATGAACAAAATCCAGTCTGATGCAGATATATAATCAGCAAAGAGAGGAGACGCTCTAATAACCTTTTCAGATAATCACGGGCATTCTTCTTTGGCACCGTATCCAGTCTCTGAAAGGAATTATTTCTTAAAGATGAGTAAGAATGTGGACTGAGTCATCAGTATTCATGATGGTTTTGTACGCTGCTATATTAAAATCCATGCATCTGTGTTGAATTTTCAATGCATCTTTAGCCACTGTATGATTTTCTACCAAAAATCCAAAATATTATTTCAGTAAGCTATTTAGGCCTTCCAAATATTCACACTCTATATGGTGCATTACTTTAAAAATCCCATTTGTTAAAATCACCACAAATTTCCCTAAAAAGCCTTTAAGTATTGGCAAGCTGTCAGATGTCACCAGCAACGTTTCCTGTCCATCAACGTCCTTGGAATGACCAATTCCGTCTAGTTATTTTGCAAAAACAAAAGTTCACACGTCTGAAGGCCACAGTTCTCCCTGCAAGTGCTCTGCCAAGAAAAAAAAATATATGACCTTAAAAAAGGAATCAGATCATTGAAGAATTGCACACACGTTTCCTTTCCTGAAAGTCATAGCCCTATGCACACGTCCCTTCTCATCCTACTGCATTTGAGAAACCAAATACTGCAAGAAAACAATTTAATAAAATTAATATTATCCCCTGGTTTATGCAGAATAAGCTGAAGTGAACCTGGCTTTTATCAACCACCCATACCAGGGAGAAGGGTGTGGCTGTTAACACAGCTTTTTATCACTGAATTCATTCATCTGCACTGCACTTACACTTCTCTGCACCAGAGCAACTTGTCAGAAGAGGGAAATATTACCCCAGCACTGTCGTCGAGACCTGTGAACCACTCAGGACCCTCACATCCTTGGTGCTCACCAATATTTTTAACCACATACCTTTGGGGCATAAGGTTTTCTTCTTGTGAAGTTGGCATCCTATAATCGCTCTTGCTTCAATAAAGTTTTAAAGACCCACACGTGATGGTTGGAAAGTTGTCTTGATTTATGCCTCGTGTCTGTCAATGCACGAAGCATCTGTGTTTGCAAAATGCACTATAATCTCCTAATGCCAGGAGGATTCTGGGCAAAGTACCACAGTACGCGAGAAATGGTTGCAAAGGGTAATCATCTTCCAATCTCCAAAATGAGCAGCTCCAAGCTGCTATGAATTATAGAGTCATGATTTATAACAGAATGATTGATCTCGCCGAGGTGTTAGGTAGGAGAAATTGCTTGCCTGGGGAAATCCAATTAAGTTGGGCTCAGGAAAAGTATGGAATGAAAAGGACAGGAACAGAGTGTACGCGCCACTCCATCGTAGGATGTCTTCCGGGAGAAGAATCGCTCCAGCGGAAACTTCTCTGTAAGACGAAATTCTAAAAAGGAATTGGGAAGGAAAGGGATGGAGCCCAGAATAGAGAAGAACAAAGCTTTCACTCATACCCTTTCGAATCAGCCCTTTGAGTCCTGACAGCTCAGCCACCTGACAGAATCCATAAGCCAGAGGCTTCGGCTAGTGGCAAAGAAATTTGCAAACACCCATCGCTCCTCTCGCATCCCAGCAGCGACTGTGAGGGCAGCCTACAGAAAGACCCCAAGCAGCCTCATTAGTTTCTGAGAGAAACCCAGGTGGTGGAGACATGTCACGCAGGCGTCCGCCCAAAGCTTCATCTTCTATTTCTTTCTCTACAAGATCAGCTCTTTAAAAGGCTGCCCACACAACTTGGGGCTCTTCTCCACCCTCTCCATCTGCATTCAAGGCACTCTCAGCCCTGCTGGCTCAAGCGTTAGCCTTTTTAATTTAATTTAATTTAATTTTTTTACCTTTTCATAGTTACCAGGGTGGTGGGGGGGCAAGGAGAATAGCGGCCACCACGATGACCGGAATTTCTGAGATAGTGATGCTTAATGATTAATGGGGAACCGGCAAGCGAAAACTTGTCCGTCTTTGAGAAATGCAAAATGTTTTTTTTTCATTTCCCACATTGGGTGCAAAATGGAAATTAACTTGAGTCGATCCTATATCAACATGTGTGCCAATGTGGAATTTTTAAGGGTACGTGTGTGCGTGATTACTGCTGGCTAGGGGCGTAGGAAGAGGTTTCACTGCTATTCAGGTATTTAAGGCCAATTTTGGAATTTTCTAAATAGGGACACTGGGAACAGAAGCAAGTGCACTTCTCTAAGGTCTTCCAACCTGCAGGCTGAGACCAAGCCGCACGTCCCATGATTGTCCGTCAAATTGCAACGCTATCTTTAAAATGATTTCACATGGGGTCTTAGGTTCCAAGTCATTTCAGCTGCATTGCAAATTTCAACTCTGTTAACCCTGGAGTCCCAATCATACATACATCTTAGAATGGAGCTTTATTTTAGATTTCAAATCTACAAGCTAGGTTAGTTAACCCTGGAGGCTCACTCGTACCTAAAACTTAGTTGGCATGGTTCCGCTTGATGCAAACCATTTGACGACCGACAGAGATGATAACGCCCAATTGTGCATAACCAGGCCAGAGAATAGAAGACTCAGTGCATGATCGATGCCATAAATGCCAACCGAAAGTGTTTGCAGAGTCCCTCATTTCTATGTGGATTTTGTACATGAAAAAAAAATTAATTAGCTTTATTGGATAGTTTTATAAAAGCATAAGGGGAACTGGATTTTACAGTTGAAGAGTCTGAAGACAATCATCTTCCTTTACGGCATTGGGCATAGACTGCAATTCCTTCCTCGATTTATTATCTAAGTTTAAAGAAGCCAAGTCTATTTCTAGATAGGGACTCTTGCTAACAATGATCAAACTGTAAATATATGCAAATATATTTACCGTAATTATCTCACCAGCCTGTCAGCAGCCTCTTCCTTCGTTTCCCTGCTTAGCAAGCGATCTCGAATAATTGCAATTTCATCTACAAATGCAATGATTCTCAGCCCCGGCTTCTGCAGGAGCAACCGAGCTGCCTGCCCTCCCCGATCTCCACCCCTATCTGCTCTTCTCAAATCACTCAGCACCTGGATGCAGCTCAAATTACCACTAATCCCTACTCATTAAAAAAAAAATAAGTCTCCAAAACTCCTTTATGCATAGCTGTGACCAAGCTCAGAATCCTTTGAGCATTCAAAGCAGCGTTCCAAGAAAATAATTTCAGGATGATTTCAAGAAAGGTTGCGTCGGTCAGGGGACGCAGAATCACTACATCATTTTCTTAGGCACAGAAAGGACAACAAGTTTTATTCTGAGATCTGCAAAGTGATCTGAGAGTCAGAACGAAATGACAGGGGATTTAGGAACTCAGGTGCTACTGTTAACTAAACCCAGTGAGAAACCAATACCACGGGGACGGACTGTTCGCCGTTGTTAAAGAAAACCCTTGTTTCAGCAAAGAGAAACAGAAGAACCTGCTTCCGGGTAAGTATCTGATACCTGTTTGTTGAATGAAAGCAAAAAATAAATTAAGAGAAAATTACTTCAATGAATGGTAACAAAAATGAAAATAATAGAAAACACCAAAAATTCCAGCTGAATGAATGGCTTAACTTCAGGGTGCGAATGAAAGGATATGAACAACACTTCTTCACAACATTTATCAGAACTTAGGGATCCTCCTGGGAACAGTGGTGCATGCCTGTAATACCAGCAGGAGAGGCTGAGTCAGGAGGATGACAAGGTCAAAGGCAGCCTCCGCTTATTACTGAGCCTCTAAGCCACTGAGCAAGAGTCCATTTAAAAATTTAAAAAAAATGGCTGTGGTTGAAGCTCAGTGTTTAAGCACCCTTGGGTTCAATCCCTGGCACCAATAAAAAGCTTGTGAGATTTCTCATTTGTGCAAATATATAATCATTTAAAAAAATCAGCCACTGTTATTAAGCCAATCCGAATAAATCCTCCTTTTATGGACACAGGAGATTTAGGAATTTTGAGTTCTCTC
>PVKS010037822.1:0-18359 GCA_004027875.1 Aplodontia rufa
CTGGGCTATGGCTCTTCCAAGATACTTTGTCCCACTTCACCCATTTCATTATCTACGTGGCCCAAAAGATTGTAAAAAATAAAAAAAAATCCAGTCAGTGATATTGCATGGCCCAGCTCTCCTTGCAAAGGGTCCATAAATGCAACCCTGGGAGCTTCCCAACTTCTGTTATTTCCAAACTTACAGGGCATCCCATGGCAGGCATGGGGTCATATTCTATTTATTCTGTCATCTGTTGTTGGAAACCTGCATCCAGCAGAGCTTCACTGTGGACACATAAGATGGACACATTCATGGGACGCATTGGTAAAGTTTTAGGAGAATTCATCTCCATATTACCTTTCCACATCCAATGAGTTAGAAAATTATTTTAAGGTGAAAATACTAATTTGATGGAAATTTTAATAACTAAGTTTCCAAAGAAAATTCTCAGGTGCTACATCTGGTTCTAGACACTGAATTTCTTGATGGAGAAAAAGAGAGTTAAGGGGGGAAGGGGCAATATATTTTGCACCTCTAGAGAATTAAATAATTCCCAAACGACCAATAAAAATGGAAACAATAAAGAATAAATAATTAAAATATTCCAAGGGTGATCAATGGAAGCAACAGATGGGGGACAGGAGAAGGGAGGAGGAGAGTGCTGGGGGGATCATTCCCAAACTATATTGTGTAAATGTATGAATATGTGACAATGAATTCCATCATTAAATATAATTTTACTGCCTTAATAAAAACAATTACCTCAAAACTGGCTTAACACGCCTTGGAGATAAAAGAAAACAGTGTCTTGCTGGTGTGGATCAGATGTGGGTTTTTTGTTTGTTTGTTTGCTAATTTTCAATTTGTATGCTTTTCACAAACATTCACGAATATGGAGCAGTGTTTTTTGGTTTTGGCCTACATTATCTCCCTCCCTGCATCCCTTAGCCCAGTGTATCTCATTCATCATACCCCAGATAACATGACTGGAAGAGGTCAGCCTGGTCTTCCCCTAGGAGCCAGAGAGCATCTGCCACTAAAGGTGCAGGTGCCACACCCTGTGGACTCTGCTGTGCAGGAAGCCCAGGCTGGGTGCTGATGCCCCACCTGCCTGGAGAGCCTCACACACGACCCTCTCGTCCTCACCTCTGCCTCCTGTCTGCCTGCAGCTGTCAATTAATACTGAGTCCCCCTCTTCCGACTTCAGAATCTCACTGGAGTGTCCTCATTGACCAAGTCTGCAGGAAACCACAGAGGGAAATGGAGAGAGAGAAAAGTGCTTCTAGGAGTGATGGTGGGGATGGGAGCTGACAGCTCACAGTGCAGCATTGTCCCTGCTCTCCCAGCACTGAGAGCTGCTTCCAGCTGGAGGTGGCTCCACAGTGTGCTTGAATGTGCACCCAGCACCTTCAGCACATCTAGGACCACAGGAAGAAGATGTCAGGAACACACTAACCAGGAGCAGAGGAGGGTGTGGATGGAGGATATGGCAATCAGTTGAAAAACCAATGAAAATCCTTCCTTTCACCAAGAAAAAGAGAAAACAGAACAACACAGCAACCTGATGTGTGAGGAGTTGTGCTTTGCTCTTATCATGAAAATATTTTGCTGCTCAGAATTTGTCCCAAGCCTAGGGCGTCCTCAACATCCCTGGGAACATTGACAAGTGCAAAGTAGCAGAATCTACCTTGGTGCAATGAAAGAGTGTCTGAAGATTTGAAAAGATCACAGGGTATGCACAAGTATGATCAGGGTATTTTAAGTGGTGTTTATTTCATCCCTTAAAATACGAGGCCACTGTCTATGGAAAAACTACATGAATGTGTATCTGTAACACAGTTTTAGTGCAGAAATATTTATTTGGTAAATACATAAATTATATGTAATGAATATGACACATAAATTAAATATATATAACAGCTACATGTGCACACATACATATTATTTTATAAATTATGTATTTAGAAATCTATATGCAGTATATGCTTATATAAAAATGATTAGATGAATTTGATTTTTCAAGATGAATGATTTTTTTTTCTCCATCAAGAAATTCAGTGTCTAGAACCAGATGTAAGCAGGCATATTGTATCAGAAATGGAGGTTTGATAAGAGGGACTACACAGCAGGAAATCATCTACATACTGAAGGAGAGAGGAATTAGGGAGGGACAGCTGGGTAACGTCTTGGGCTAAAGTTTGTCCTAGAGGTGGGGACTGTCTCAAAACCTCTGTGGAAGGACAGTCTAGGTAAGTTGGGAAGAGGTATGGATGTATGGGTCAGTCCAGGTAAAAGCAAAAGTGTTTTGGGAGTTAGGGTGTTGAGGAATGGTGAAAAGGCCATCCTTAAGATCTAGTGCAGAGAAGTGAGAGGTAGAGGCAGGAATTGAAGATAAGAGAGTATAAGGTTTAGGGATGACCAGAGACAAGGGGACAACAGCATCATTGATGAGGTGGAGATCTTGTAGTAGGTGGAAAGAACTATTATGTATTTCTACTGCCAGAATAGGGGTATTAAAAGGAGCTGAGGTGCTTCGGAGATAGCCTTTCTGTAAAAGATCTTGAATAACAGGTTGTAACCCTAGAAGGCTCTTGAGAGGGAGAAGATATTAGGATTGTGAAGGAAAGTAGGTGGGGTCCTTTAAAGCAATTTAAATGGGGATGCAAGAGGCAAGGGAAGGCAAGGTGACACCCCAGACAATGGGATTTACCTGGGAGGATGGTAAAGTGTATTTTGTTTGGGACAGGGAAGGGGGATTGGAGGTGGGAGGCGCCAGGTCACAGTGAGGAGGTGACTGGACTAGGAGAGGTAAATGGAGGGTGGGGGAGTTGGACAGTAGCCAAGCTGAGCTGCAAAATGAAGGGTGGGACCTAGTTTGGATAGTAAATCTCACCCTAACAAGAGAACAGGACAAGAGGGGAAAATTTAAAAGGAATGGATAATAATAAGAGCAGCAATTTGACAAGTCAAGGGTGGGGGTTTGTGGGATGTATATGGATTGCCTTCCACCCCGACAATGGGAGTTTGGGTGGAGAAGGTAGGGACGCTAAAATGAAGGTGTGGAAAAGATGGTCCCTGTGTCAAAAAGAAAAGAACTGGGTTCCTCAACCACTACCTGAGGCTCCTGAAGAGTGACATTGATCAGGCCCTGAAACCTCTGGCCCCCCTCAGTCATCCATTGCTAGTCACATGAAGTCAATTGAGGATGAGTCCAGAGGAGTGGTGGCACCAGGTTGAAGCACAGTTGGACAATCCAAGGCCCAATGACCTGCTTTCCTGCATTTTGTATGGACCTGGGGCGGTGGTTGAGTTGGTGGACAAGCTCAGGCCCAGTGACCTTCCCTGTCTCCCTAGAAACAAGGTCCAGGAGGTTGAGGGTTTCCAGGAGGTAGGTGGCTGTATTGGGAGTGGGGACCCTGGAGTAATGGGTGTGGATGAGGGTTTTAGGAAGATTGAAGAGCTGTGGCTAACATTTAATATATTTGTTCTTGTCTTTGGTCTTTGTGGCTGTTATAAACCTTAAATACCATGTGTAGAATTTTGAGTTGGGGTGTAAGGGGACCTCTTTCTAACTGTTTTAGTTTTGGATGAATATCAAGGTAGGATTGGGAAAAGAAGTAAGTCATAATAAGCTGTTGGCCCTTGGGAGAGTCAGGGTGCTAATTGGTATATTGGGTCATAGCATGGGTTAATTTGGCCAGGAAGGCCAAAGGGTTTTAGGTCTTTTCTTGAATTATTTCCTGTAACTTTTGGAAATTAATCAGCTTAATGGTTGCTTTCCAGAGGCCAGCCAATATACAAGTTTGAAATTGGTTATGGTCAATTCCATATTGTGGATTATGATAGTCCCAATGGGGGTTTTGGTCAGGGCTGGCTCTAGACTCGAATGGGTGGTCTGCATTGATTTGCTGAAACTCATCGGCATGGGTTTGGGCCTGTTCCCAAACTCATCTGTGCTCCTCAGGAGTGAGGGTGTTAGAGAGGATCATGAAAATACCATGCAAGGTAAGTTCACAGGACTGGGTGATATACTGAAATTCCTTTATGAAGGTGGTTGGGTTATAGGAAACGGTGCCCCTGCACTTTTAGATTTGAGATAGATCAGAGAGAGAGAATGGGATGTGAACATGAACAACACCTTCATTGCCTGCAATCTTGTGAAGGGGAGCAATGAGGAGAGGGTGATTATGCCACCTTGAGAGAGTGGGGGGAGGGATGGGCAAGGGAGATGTCTGCGGAGAATGGGGAGGGGAAGTTGGAGTGGGGTTGGACTCCAAAGTTGGTGCCAGCTGAGGAGGAGGCAGGCTATGTGGAGGAGGTTCATCAGCAGGGTCAAAGTCAGACAGAGTGGAGGGAGAAGCCATGGGGGGAGGGGCAGGTAAAGATTTCAAAGCAAGTAAGAGTTCTCAAAGGGTTACAAGACAAACGGAGATCAGGGCCAGGGTGGAGAAAAGAAAAGTCTTGAATGTAGGGAATCTCTTTCCATTTGCCCATTCGTTCAGCATAAATGAAAAGATCCCCTAAAATTTTGAGATTGAGGGTGCCATGAAGCAGCCATTTTGAGGAGTTATCTAAAGTGTATTGGGGCTAATTTTGATTACAAAAATGAATGAGTTTGGAGGGTTTTAAGTGAGGGGTGAGATGTAGAAGCTTAAGGTTATCTAAGAGACAACCAAGAGGCAACCCTGCTGGATTGGAAGAGTCAGACCCCATGGCGATACCTGCACCCTGAGTTTGTGTGGCTAGGTAGAAATCAGGGCATTCCCCAAGTAACCAACTTCCACAAAATAATCATAACAGCAATAGAAATGAGTCCTCAGTCATTCCTAGTGTCTGCATGGGGTTCCAGACCCCCTCCCAGGTGCTGACTACCTAGCACTAGGAAATTTAAGTGGTGGTCAACGAATAGAGTTCCCAGACATCAGGGGGAAAAAAACTCACACAAATTTTGTAGCAATTTCGCCATGCAGAAGGGACCCATCCTTGGGCAAACTTACCTGAAAATAAAGCAGGTATTTGGATGGACAAGGGAACAATTGAGCCAGTGGAAACTCATCTCCAGGGAGTCAGAGGTGGAGAGGTGAGGAATCGTGGTCCAGGGCAGCTCAACCCACAAAGGGAAGGGAAGCAGGCACACCAGGAGACATGATCCAAGTCACGGCACCAATGTTAGACATGCTCGTACAGCAGAGACTCCTGGTAGCTGAGATAAGAGATTTTATCAGGAAAGGCAGCGAGACTACAATCATGACAGGACAATCATGACAGGACAACAGCTGCCAGGAGACATGATCCAAGTCACGGCACCAATGTTAGACATGCTCGTACAGCAGGGGTGAACAGGGCTTGGGCAGGAGATTTGAAATTGGGTCGTTCAGGGAGAAAGGAATTGTTACTGCAGCTGGGCCAAGAAATACTAACTACATGCCAAAACCCAGGTGTGGTGAGGTGGTCAGCTTACAAAGGGAAGGAATTTCAGCAATGCTGTGGGGAGGTGGGGAGTGCCTGTAAAGTTTATGCTCTGAGAAAGAGGAATTTGCATTATCTGGGAAATAAAAGCTTCAGTCTATATTTATTTATTTATCTTAACTCCCTAACTCACTTAAATATTCACTGGATTACTTGCAGTACTTCACATGATGCAAATATTATGTGAATTGTTGCTTTACTATGCTCCTTGGGGATAATAATATGGAAAAGCAACTACATGCACAGGACAGTCACAAGGGCCGTGGAAGGATAGGGTGTGGCAGCGCCAAACCTCAGTTCTTATGTCCGGACAAGAGAGAATTTCTAGTTGGATATGAAAAGTCAAGCAAGAGAATTTTTTTATAAGGGAAAAGAAGCTCAAGGAAAATACATTGCCGACAGAGAGACCGGGAGTTCTCCAAGTAGAGAATGACAAAAAAATACTTAAGGCTGTTTCCAGACGTGTTAGCGCTTGGTGTTTGCCAGGACAACTGGAGTCCACCTTCGTCAGTCTTCACCAACCCAAAGTTGACTCACAATTCACGGTCCTTTCAGGAACTGCTATGGAGTCCATCCGCCTTCTGGGGCTTCATCTGTAAGTCCACTCGGTGTTAATGTAGGTGCTTGGATCAATGCCAGGCGAAGTTTTTGTTAGTGCACCTGCATCCCCGTTGGAATTTCCCTTGTTATGCATATTGAGAATCCTGTGGCCATTCATCCTAACTGCACAGTGAACCCAGCCGACTCTGCCAGCGGTGACCCTCTGAGTCTTCTCTTCTTGACAGGTTTCTTATTTGGTTCCCTTTGTTTACAGCTGACTGACCTCAGGGTTAGCACACCTGTTGTTTTACTACACGCAGCTTTTTACTCATTGATCTTCAACACAATGAAGAGGAAGCTGTGACTCTACCAGGCTATTTATTGGGTACCACTCCATTGCTCATGACTGACTACTACTAACACAACCACAGTTGTTTTAACTACATAGTGCATGTCAGAAACAATGAAATTTTTCCTGGATATTTTACATCTGTATTTAGTTGAACTTTTGGATGTGGGACTGCAGATACAGTGGGCTGACTGTGTGTCACTGTACCCTCCCAGGTACAGTGCTAGTTCAGATACTTTGTGAAGATAAGGAAAACTGTCTGCAAATGGCCTTGAGCCTGTCTGCAGCTGTGGTTGGGGGATTAAACTTCCATAGCTGGAAATACTACTCAGCTCCTTTCTCTGGGCACTACCCTCTAGAGCTGCCACCAAATGATTAGACGATTATTATAAAATCCCACTATGGAGTTCCCAAGAAGCCCCCTTGTCTCTCACAAAAGGGAACTGATACAAAAAAAAAAAAAGGAAGAAAGAAAGAAAGAAAAAGAAAAAAGACTATTGGGTTTCAGATATTATATCTGGTATAAATTTATAAATTCATAAAAGCAAAGCATTTTTACTTATTATTCTCTGTGAAACTCCACCTGAGGGTGGCTGTGTAGAATCCTTTCATGAACACGTGAACAGAGCTGTTAGAATAACTGGTACAGCATAGGAAGTTGGAAACTGAGGAAATGTCAATTTGTGATCCAGTCAACAATACAGCAAAACCTGCTGCTCCTAATGCAAATTCAATTCTGTCACTGTGTCAGATTGCTGTGTCTTGTCAACACAACACATGCACGAGAGACTGGAGGACCCTGGAAGGCCTTCACATCAGTGCTGCCTGTGTCTCTGGCTACTCAGAGAGCCTTTCATCCTCTTCTGGTTATGCTGCTAGCTGTGATGGTGATGGGGAAGGGCAGTCTAGAGCTCTCAGCTATTGTTTGTCCCCTCAAGTCCCCAACATCTGCCTCTTGGGTAAACTCAGAATCTGCTGTGGTCTTCCCAAGCAGCACACATGGGAGTTGGCCACCCGGAAAAGGAGGTTTTTGTTCTGGGCTGCACCACTGTGGGAGGTTCACGAGTGTCTTGATAACAGTAATAAGTCCATGAATAATCATGAGTCCAGTGGCGGTGCCCCCACAAACTCCTTGTTTCTCTCACAACCACCTTGGCTTCTATGGTCCAAGTGTGCTTCACTGCAGTGGGGCTGGGGTCTACCACTGTCCCCAGCAGCAGCATGGAGGCTGAAGATCTGCACCCACAGTTCTGCACCCCTGCAGCTCCTCAGCACCAGCTGCTTCCCTCATGCACCAAGAAGGGCCAGAGCTGGATTCCACTCCAGGACAGCAGCGCCCCTACAGGAGGACAGGGAGTGTGCAGGTGAGGCTGTGGGAGGAGGTTCCAAAAGCCCTTGTGTTTGCAGCAGGAGGGGTTGAGAGCTGCAAGGCAGAGCCTCTGAGGTCACCCATCCTGAGAATGGATGGCGTCAGGCTTTTACCAAGGGGTATGGCCAGGGAAATGCAACTCCAGAATTGTTTCCCACTTAAGGGGGAATTACTATGAAGGAAACAAAGCCCTGTTCAAGAACCATGTCACTCATCAGAAAAGGGCCATGTCACAAAACCTGTGGACTGAGGAAAGTGCAGTCAGGGACCTCATGTTCCCAGTTCCACACTGGAGCAAGACCCAGAATGGAAGTGCTTTCTCAGCGATGCTGTTGGAATCTTGTGCTTGGAAATCAGGCCTCTTATACACTTGTCAGAAATGGGGTTTTTTTGTCATTGTTGTTGTTGGTGGTGGTGGTGTTGCTGGTTTTGTTTGGTGTGGTTTTTTTTTTTTTTTTTTATGTTTTCCCAACGCATCACACAAACATGTGGCCTGACTGAGTGGGGTTGGGACCCAGGTGAGCAGCAGTGGGGGTAGGAGGCAGAAGAGAACGAGGCAGACAAAAGTAGCCCTGGTTGCAACCAAGAGAAGGATCTTTGTTTTCATGAGCAGTACAGAAATTGGGTTTGTTCTCATATTCAATGACATAAATTCATTTTTTTCTGTATAGTTTTGATACCTTGCTGATAGTGTTCTTATTCCCCAGAGTCAAAAAAAAATGAACAAGGCTGAACACTGAGGCAGGCACAACAAGCAATTTTATTTAGGACGGTGAGGCAAGCAGTGAGAATACCAGGCTTCTCTAAGAAAGGAAAAAAGAGCAGACTTCTCTGCAGCGGCAGAAGGGAGCCGAGAGCCCCCCTCCTACATGGAGTCTGTCCTTTTATACCTTACAGAGGATGCTTCTGCCTTTGTCACTTTCTTTAGGCCCTCTCTGGGTTCAGTTCAGACAAAGAAGGCACTCTGCCAACAGGTGAGGTCAGCAGACTCATGCTCACAAATTACTGCTGATGACCTTGGGCCCAGACACTGAATCACAGTGTACCTAGCCAAGGCCAACCATTGGAAAGCTGACTCTTAGCTTTGGTTACACACTGAAAGCATAGCATAGCCTACCGGAAGTGTCAGTGAAGAAACCCGGCTGTAGCCATTCTTGAATCTTCCTCAGTAAGCACCTTTGTTAAGACATGTCTGCTGAGGAGCAATCATCCACCAATTTCTTTCTTGAGGATCCTTATCATTCTATCTGCACCGACTATCTGACTTTGTACCTCAGTTCCACCAAAAATACTTGATTTGGATTCACTTAGGTATTGAAATGCCATATAAAACAATGCAGGTTTGGGGCTGGAGAGGTGCTTGAAGACCTGGGTTCAGACTCCGGCACCACATGCACAATTGGGTGATGGAAAACCGAAAACCAGATGGAAAAATAAGCAAACTTTACTGTCTCTTTCTCTCTCTCACTCAATCTCTTTCTCTCCCTTGTAAAAACAAAACAAAACAGAAAGGCAGGTTTGTTTCAAAACCATTATTGAGGTAGAAAATAATAAACTCTAACATTACAAAATTCTTTATATGAGAGAGAAAAATCTCTCTAATAAGTATTTTGTGTACGGAAGAAACTGCTCATTCTCCCCAAGTTGGTTCTTGGTGTTTATTTTCCAGGCCCATCTCTGCAGTTGTTAGAAGTCCCTTCTCACTCAACAAGAGGCAAAGGAAGCAACATCAACTCATTTGGCATTCTAAAGTCATACTTAAAATTCAAATGTGGAACACCCTGGGATCCAGGGACTGGGCAGTGCTGCTGAAGCACCTCAAGCCCATGATGCTCCACTGGTGTGTTGGCATGTGGACTGAAGAGTACAGGCAAAGCGCAGCCAGTTCTCACCTCCCATCCCTCCTTTAACTGGCCCTGTCACTAACACGTGAGTTTTCAAGTCAGCAGAAATGTGTGCAGTCAGCAATCCTATATTTCTGCCTATAAAAGGGACATTAATTTCTCTCTGAGTGCTCTACCTCTTGCCCCACCTAAGACAGAAATACCTTCACTACAAATGTTGCAGAGACAGATGATGCAAACACCTGAGGAATTCCAGGAAGTAGTTTTATTTAAAGCTGTGCAGCTTGGTCCAGGGAGCAAGTGTGTCTCAAATCATGACCTCAAGTTTGAAAATGCTTAAGTTTTATACTCAGTTGGAAGTTACCTAACATTTATTTATTTATTTATCTTTCCATTTTGACAAGTCAGACAACAGTTTCACAAGTTTTTACAGAAATAGCATCTTTTGCACAGGGTTTTCTCATTGGAGTAAAGGCTTATCTTGTAAGTTAGATAAACATAGCTTAGAGCTTCACTCTCCTATAGGAAGTTACAAACCACAACCAATCTCTATGCAAGCTAACTTCTGTGCAGCTCATGGAGATACCTTGGGAAATATTTTACTGACACAGGCCAACTGAGCTAGTTTAAAGTTACATTGTCGCCATAATTAAGGGCAGGGTCCTGAAACCCCTTCTTCAACCTTCTCCATTTCCCCCCTTCGATGCCTTATTTTAATCCATGCGTTTGTGACAGTTCTGTTCAAGAGTCCCCTTTGCCATGCATTTGTTTTAGTGAAAATTCTGGCATTCTTAGTTTTTAATGGAGCCAAATTATCAGACTGTCATATGCAGTGTTCTTAGTGTCTCAGTTTTGGAGCTGTTTCCTTCCCTGGGTGGATGAGTGTGCTTTTACTTGGCATTTCCCAAAGCTCTGTCACTGCTCATCACCTTGGATGGATGTGCGATGCTCTGTGAAGTAGGAGTCAGGCTTAAGTGTTTTCCAATGTGAATATCCAGTAGATCATCACACTATTAGAAAGAATGTCATTCTGTGAGTTCTGTGAACAGCCTCAGTAGTTACAGATCAAGTGTTCTGATAGGTGTGCATCTGTTTATTGAATATGTTCCATTCCTTCTGGTTTATTTCTCCATCTTTCTGGTACTACTGCAATTATTAACCACTACGCCTACAAATAAGACCTGAAAGTTAATAGAGAAATTCTTCCAACATTTTTCTTTCTATTCAAAATTGTTTTCATTCTTCTCATCTCTCTGAATTACACATACATTTTCAGATTTTCTGTAAAATTGAATAATCATTTGTGTGTGTGTGATTTTATTGAACAGACAATAGTGAGTCTTCTGATCCATGAATGCTGTATGTTTTCCCATTTATTTAGGCCTTCTCTTCTCCCTCTAGGCCATGTTCTATCATTCCCAGGACTGTCTGGTGCCTGGCCTTTGGCATCTTCACTCAGATTGTGTTTGAATGAATATCCTCTCAAGTGCACCATTAACTTTTAATTAACAATTAATTATAAATATAATCATTTGTTGTGGATATCTGTCTCCACAGCTCAAATTTCCATTAGGAGAGGAATCTTTCAGTCATGATACACACTGTGTCCTCAGGACTCAGTAAAGAGGCTTTGGGGATAGCAGCTGCTTAGTGAATGTAAACCTCATGCTCCCAGTCCAGCCTTCTACCTGGAATCCTGCAGGAACTACGCTGTGCTTTATCCTTTTCTTCCGAACACATAGTGGTGTGAAGTCTCTGGATGTCATTGGAGGTGTTTCTTCGGTTGAAAGAACAAAACATTGCCTCATAGGCGCTGCAGTCTTCCTCAAGACCCTGCACTTCAGGCATCAGGAGGGTGCAGCTGCTCTTGGATGCTCTGAAGTTTTTCTTTTCAGGTCTGTGTCACTATGGTATTCTGGCCACTCAAGGCAGGAATAAGTGCCAGCATCAGTTGTGTGCACATTGCTGATGATGAGGGTAAAATCTGCACCAGGTATCAGCCACTGAACCTTGCTGTGACCCCTGAAGCCAGGGTGGATGTACCACACACCAGGGGTTTGGAGGTCTGGCCAGGTTTCTGCTGACACCAAGAGAACTTGGTTTCCTCATTGGATTGGTTTTGCATGGGATTGTGATTAAGTTCCCAGGATGGAGAACCAGGAAAGCTGGTGAAGGGGTAATGTCATTGACAGTCTTCACACCTGCAATTCCATATGACATGTGAAAGTTAATGGAAGTACAGAATCCATTTAACCCATAGGAAAGTGTACGCACTTCAGTTTTCAAAGAAAATGCTTTCAGGTGAAGAGTCCCTTTCTCTTGGAGAAAGATGGTCTCAGGTGCAGAAAGCCCAAGAGCTGAAAAGGAGACCCCATCCTTCCAGGAGAGCCCGGACCCCTCCAGCTGTTCTATCTCCTCTCCTGGGGGATACTAATAGGGACTCTGAGAGATGGGACTCTCTAGGGAAGAACTATACAAAGCAGGTTCACTTAAGGCCTAAACTACAGACTCATTAAGTGACATTCTGTTTCTATTCTTCCTCCTCAGCTGCATTATTAGTTGTAACCCTCTCTGCACTTTCTGGAACACAGGATAACTCAGAGCACTGTGATTTACGCACCTAAAAGGTTTATCAGCTTTGCCGATAGCATGGCTCTCCTCCATCCTGTGTCAGCTCCTCAGAATGAACAGGACCATTGAGAGCCAGGGCTGTATTAAGGGCAAGGCAAGAAATATCATACTGAAATGACAGTGTAATAAAACAGAAATATATCCAAAAGGCATATGGGGGGGGGAGATTTGACCAATGATCATGAGACTTAATCCTTATTAAGGTAGGAAGCAGGTAATAAATTGTGATTTTGAGTACTATAATTTCATTATTTGAACATAGCCACAAATTTGCTTGTTTGTTTTTTTCCCTAGAGTTACACAGAGCAGATTTGGTGCAACCTGTACCTAACTTGTCAAGGCACATCAAGTTTCCTCTAGAAATGTCCTATTCCATTCCTCCTAAATAATTTCTTCATCAAATCCATTAGTCCTTCTTCCTTTGAAATATATAATTGAAATGATTAGAATAAAAAATGATTTTATTTTCAAACTGTCTCTGACTTGCTCTCTCTCTCCCTTTCTTGATATCAGTAGCAAATGATCTACATCCCACATCAGAAATGGGAATGGCTCGCTGTATCCACTCAGTTCTAGGTAAAGCAAAGAAGTTTGGGTACTTTTAATCTCTGCAGACATGGTTTCCATGAGTATATGACAATTTGTGGTGTCCTTCAGAACCCCTAGACACAACTTAGGGACAACTGTTAGTTGTTAAACTCTTTCATGTGCTGAGTCTCAATTAGACCTCTGCACATTTCTGGCATATCAGAAAAGCCTGGATTTAAGCAGAAGGACTCAATTCGGCAGCTCTCACAGGGAATCTGTCAGCTGGATCTTTCCATGCAAAGAAAACCCTTTTTCTGTGTATTCAGCTTCACTAACTGGATTCAGAGAGATCCTTGACTCCAGGGGTGGCTCCTGTGTTCCCTGGGTCAGCAGTATGGGTAGCCCATTTCTTTCATGGAAGCATGATAAGCCTGCCTGTTGTGACTGCTGCCTTCTACACTTGAGATAGCAAGGCGAACCCTTGAATAGACACCCTGTCCTTACCAGGAGATGAGCACCAAATACACGAGATGTTAGTGATGTGGCAGTGAGGAGAAGGGAACAAAAACCTCAACCACTGATGAGAACGATGGGGACTGAGAACCCCATGCGGGTGCACACCCCTGTGAGGGCAGAGACAGCTGTCCTCCTGTGGGATCCATGTGCTTCACAACTGGGCAGAAAGGGATTCTAGACATTATGTGATTCCACCTCTTTGTTTTAGAGGAAGAATCATTGCACTAGAAAGAGTGACCTGAAGAGAGCTCTGAGCTTCTGCTACCCACAGTTGCAGACTCAGAGAGGTGCGGAGAAGGGAAATGAAAGTGGTGGTGTCTCCTGGGCTGTGGGTAACAGATGGGCTTCTGGGATAGTTCCCACCTTCCTTCCAGTGCAGCCCAAATAATGGGACTCTTTGGGAGTTATGTGTAGTCCCTGAGACCTAGAATTGCAGCACGTGATTGACTCCACCTTGACTGCAGTGAGAACCAGGCCCTGGAGCACAGCACCTCTCTTGCAGACCCCTTGCCCCCTTCTCTGCAGTATCTGTTCCCGGGAGCCAACCTACTGTTTGCCTTTTCTTGACAAACATCTTAGAGATATATCTTCCACTGAGCCACGTCTCCAGCCCCCAGCTTGGTATTCTTTAGTGCAGGAAGTGTTTGCTCTCAGAGTTTTTGGAAGAAGCATGGACTCCCTTCCATTGGGGTCCCCAAGACCTCTGGCCTCTGAAAGGAAAGTGACCTCTAACATTCCTCATTAGTCCACATCTGGAACACTGCAGACTCAGGGTGAGGGACCCTAGTGGTGAGTGGGCCAGGTGAGGAGGCCTGAGACCCAGGACAGAAGGGGTTAGGGCCTCTCCCCTGCCAACCCTGCATTCTCTACATCTGGCTGAAGAACTTCCTGCTGTAGTCAGGATATGGGATGTCGAGCACAGCTTCCTTCTTGGCATCTGTTGGCTCTCGCTAGACATTAGGTTGGTCATTGAGGGTTCTAGAGAGAAATAAGCCTAGAGTCAGAGGCTGGCTCCTGGGGGCAAGGTGTCTGCAAGAGAGGTGCTGTGCTCCAGGGCCTGGCTCTCACTGCAGTCAAGGTGGAGCCAACCATGTGCTGCAATTCTAGGTCTCAGGGACTACACATAACTCCCGAAGAGCCCCATTATTTGGGCTGCACTGGAAGGAAGGTGGGAACTATCCCAGGAGCCCCATCTGTTACCCACAGCCCAGCAGCCACCACCACTTTCATTTCCCTTCTCCGCACCTCTCTGAGTCTGCAACTGCGGGTAGCAGAAGCTCAGAGCTCTCTTCAGGTCACTCTTTCTAGAATCTGAGGCCCTGGGCTGTATGAAGATTCAGGCTGCTGATGCTGTGGATGAAGCAGGAATTGTAGGAGTCCCCTGAGGACAGTCCCAGACCCAGGAGGCTCCACTCCTCACAAACCTCATCACGTGCTGCCTGCCTGGTATCACGTGGGCACAGCACTTTGACCAGTGTGGCCTGGAGCTTCTAGACCACCTGATACCTGTCTGTGCCCACATGATCAGCAGAACCTTCTACACAGCTCCAAGTTCTTTATTGGAAATTAGACATCTTTCCTCAATATGTGCATGTGATGGCTATGGATCTAAATTGTATTCCTCCTTGAAACCAACCTAAGTGCAATTTATCTTAAGAAAAGACAATTTAAAATGTTCTCTACTGTAAAAATAAAATACTACATGATGGTAATCACAATATAATGGTATCTTCTCGCTTTCAATAAAATGATAAAACTCAAAGTGAGAAACGAAGACACCAGGAGAATGTTAGAAACTAGTATTTGGGTCTGTTTCTCTGAAAATTGAAGCCTAGTTGTGCATAAGGGTGGAATGGACAGGAAAATCACTGAGGAGGCCTGGACTACATTCCAATTCATGGCAGCTCTGGAGAGGTGTCAGCTCTGCACTCCCTGGAGATAGGTGAAGGTTTTGACAGCACTGTGCCTCAGTGTCCCCTTCTGCCTGGTCCTTCCTGCTATCTCTCCTGTCCAGAAAGCCTGATCTCAACTGCTTTGCCTAACAGTCACCCTGTATGGTAAACTCTGAATCTACTCAGGGAGCACAGCTCATGACAAGGGCTCAGGGAGGACATAGCCACTGACTTCAACGACACACACAGGCATTTACCAAAATGGACACCCAAGGTGAAATGGTATCAGAAGAGTGGATCTGTGGCCATGTCCAACTGATCATCGACAATTGGGGAATAATTTGTAGACTTGTAGCATTTTATCCACATAAATGGAAGAAGCCTATGTCAGGGGAGATGTAGTTAAAGCCACAGGCTCCTAGTCCTTGGATCCCAGGCAGAGTCCTTGCCTGCAGGTGAGGCCTTATACTCTTAAGGGAAGACTGAAGCTTTGCCAGATGCATTGTGAAATGTTTGCTCTAATATTTTCCTCAAAGAGCCCAGAACAATTTATATAGATAAAGGCTAATTAGAGAATTAAAGTACCTAGAATTTTGAGATGTGCAAATTCTCCAGCTACGTCTCCTACCTCCTATCAGATTGCACACCCTGAAAACAGCTGATTCTTAAAAGTTCAGCATCACATTTCATTTGTGTATTGTGTGGTGGAAAAGATCCATGTGCTTTTGTATCTACTGATTTCCATCACTATTTTTCTGGTCCATGTTACTTAGTGCTCTTCCTTTCAGCCCCTGATAGTTTTATAGACATAAGATATTGCCAATTTTCTTCTTTTCCGATTTCAGTTTTGGAAAATTGTATGTGTATATGTGTTTATTCTCCTTTTTCAGTTTTCATATTTTGAACTGAGGGTTATTTATCATATCCCGTTATGCTCCTTGTACAGTCATTCACCCACTACCAAGGTCCCCAAAAGCTCATCCCATTACAGCCTTAAGCCACAGTGCAGAGTCCTCCTGCAGATGAGGACAACCCTCATGTGTAGTTCCTCAGCACAGCTCACAGAGCAGTCCTCTCATCTCACACAAGCACAGAATGAAAGCCATAGTAGTGGTGAGGAGGGAGTCAACAACACTTCCTGTGCAAAACGTCAAGTGGGAGCCCATGTCATCAAGTGGGGGCCCATGGCAATTCCAAACTCCAGTCAGACAAATCCACAAGTTCTCATTAGTTCTTCCATCTTGAGAATCAGTATCCTTGGCTTCTGACCCCCTGGTGAAGATTGGAAAAGAAGAAATGCAGTTCTTTTTATTAGTATGGAATGATCACTTACGTAGACAATCTGAAATTACATAAACACACACACACACATACACACACACACACACACATTAACAGCTTCTAAAAATTTAGTCCAAAGTTTCCATATAGAGATAGAACCTTGGAATAGTTAATATAATATTGAAGTTTATAGGCATCAAAATGTTGTATTATTGGTGAAAAACAGAAAAACTAATCAATGTGATAGAACAGAGAACCCAGATACATATACTTGATCTTAACAAGAAGTAAGGACAATGCATTGGATGAAAGATATTCTTTACATGAAAAATGCTGGAGTAGTTGGACATTGACAATCCAATGATGAAAGAGGAAGATGATGATGATAAAAAAAAAAGGTAGAGGAGGAGGAGGAGGAAATTTTTGGACAACAACCTCACATTCATAAAAAAATTAACTCAATATTTATCATACACCTAAATATGAACTGCAAAACTATAAAATTTGTAGAAGATAGTAGAAGACAATGTATATAACTTTGGGTAGGAAATTAATTCTTAGCTAAAACACCATTGTCACTATTGCTCCATGGAAGAAATAGTTAATTAGCTGAACTAGATTAAATTTCCCAAATCAAAAATTAAAAGTAATAAAAAAGAATTAATATATTCAACTATGACAACAATAAGTCCAGTTCTTAACATCTTTACAGGGAAGGCCATGGTGCCTTTGCAGTCATGGTGAGGGACCATTGGTCCCCTCTGGCTTCCTCTGTCTGATTCCCACTGGCTGCACACACTGTGCCTGGGTCCTAAGTTATCAGCATTTGCACCCTTAGCATGAGGACGGGGAGGGCACCTAGCTCCCCCTTCTGCTCTCCTTACCTGCGGCCATGTCTCTGATGGGCACAGGCAGTCCTCCTCCCTTGGAGGGACCCTCTCTCCAGCTTCCTCAGTTGCTGCATGCACTTGGTTCTTTAACTCTGTGACTGAGGTTTCCTCAGTGCACAGATCTTTTCACAAGAAATGTTTTCCACATCTATATCATGGTGTCAGCATCCCCCCAAAATGGTTAGCAACTGTAAGGACAGAACACGAAAGAGGACATGCATCCTGTCCTAATTTGGAACCTCTGCCACTTTCACACATTCTCATGTTTCTCCCTCCTTCTTCAGAAACATTCAAAAATTTAACTTCGATGATAGTAAAAGAAGAGGCAATAACTGCTTTCCTCCAGCAGTTCTTCACTCTGGGACCAGGGCTGCACTCTGTGATGACTGACTTGGTCCTGGGGCAGGGAGGTGGCTTCCTCAACATTGCTCCTTACTATCGGAAACAGTTCTGGAAGGGTCATTTCCTCCATGCCCCCACAGCCCAGTGCCTTCCTCCCCAGGATCAGTGCTCCACTCAGGAGATCTGCCTCATAGCTCTACAACCCTCCTTTCCACAGACTGCCACAAAAGCTGGGCTCGTTGGTGACCTCCTCTATCATCCTGTCTGCACATCTCCACTTTCCTCTTGTCCTTTGAATGGCATGGAGCACTGCTCCACTGTAGAGAAGGGAGGAAGACTGTCACACAGACAGCCCTTGACCATGCCCCAGCCTCTGGGGTGGAAGCAGCTGGGCTCCGAGGAGCTGAAGGGGTTTTTGTTGCAGTCTGTAGCACTGTGGGCTGGTTGCTGCTCCACAGCTGACAGTAATAGGTGCCAACATCTTCAGCCTCTACACTGCTGATTTTGAGAGAGTAAGAGGTCCCAGACCCACTGCCACTGAAGCGAGCCGGGACTCCAGTGGCCAGGTTGGATGTCACATAGATCAGGAGCCGTGGAGAGGCCCCTGGCTTCTGTTGGTACCAGTGCAAGTAGTTTACACTGGAGCTGGCCTTACAGGTGATGGTGACACTGTCCCCTTGGGAAGCAGCCAGGGTCACTGGAGACTGGGTGAGCACAATTTGTCCA
>PVKS010037823.1:0-18343 GCA_004027875.1 Aplodontia rufa
GTGACCCTGCTCCCATAGGTGTCAATTCACGAAAATTCCAGGCCTCCATGTGACCCCACCTCTCCATGGGGTCCCCAGAGTCCAGGTGTTCCTCCCAGGCCCAGCCCTCAGATCCTACTCCACCATCCTACTCCACTTCTCAAGGAACTTCTCACCATGCTGCCCAGCCCCAGGCCCTACAGAAGCTGACTAACTTGCCCAGAGATTAGCTGCCTCATCCAGTCTGAGAGCCAGCAGGTGGAGGAGTAGGCCCTGGACACCAAGCCTGCACTCAGGACCACCGGATATCTAGCAGTGTCAGTCCTGGCTCTGTGCTTAGAAGGAATGATTCTACTCCACCCCACTTTAAAATAAAGAAGCTTCAGCAGATCTGATTACCCCCCTGAAAAGACTTACATAAGACAATTTATGGAAGCCCATCATGCTTCATGAGAAGGGCACCAGGAAGGTCCAGCTTCAGAACAATTCCTCCACATTCGTGGTCCACTGGCTATGAGAAAGCTCCAGAAGCTTCCTCAGCCAGCTCTGAGGGTGCATGGGCTGCGCAGGAGCAGAGCTACAAGAACAGGAGACCAAGGCCAGGCAGCCATGGGTGTATCGGGAGAGACAAGGCAGAGGCCTAAGTCCCTTGGTGAGGCTCAGATTCCCCTGTAGACAAGAGTTAAAGCCCCTGGAAGGGGGCAAAGAAGACACACATTTACCCACTGCGGGGTCACTGTCAATGAGCCACATTAAACTGCAGCTGAAGGGATGCAGCTGTGCTACCCCTGGGCAATGCTCAGGGCAAACAGCGCATGTGGAAGAGCTGAGCAGTTACAATGAACACAGCCTTACACTAGTGTGACAACCCCCAGGTGTGCAGAGGGCCAGGGTGGACAGGACTCTGGAGAGGCACCTGTGTCTATGAACCAATCACACACTTTAGGTCAATCTGATTTTTCCTGACTGAGGTCAGCTCCAGCTACAGCCACAGTGACACTCAGATAGGGTCCTGAGCAGGGTGACTCAGGAAAACCACCTCTCATTGTCAGTGAGAAGCCACCTTGGTGCTGGGCATCTCCCAAGCTACCTCTCTTCGGAAGGCTCTTGTGAGCACCTAAGCTTGATGGCTCGGACAACGGGCAGACCTTTCTCCAACCGCTGTGGATGAAGCAGGGTGTATGAGTCAGCGCACGCTGCCCTAACAAAAACCCCACAGACTGAGAGCTAAACAACAAAAAAGTACTTCCTCACAGCTTGGATGCTCAAGTCCAAGATCAAGGTGTGAGAGTGGGTTTGCTTCTCCTGAGCTGGCTCTCCTTGACTTGTGGAAGGCCACCTTCCACTGTGTGCTTGTCTGTGGTTACTCCTTAGGTCTTATCCCTGGCCTTTCTTCCTCCTCTTGGAAGAAGCAAGTCATATTGGATGAGGACCCCACTCTAAAAGCCTCATTTAAAAAAAGTTTTTAATATATATTTTATTAGTGCAATATAGTTTTACATAAAGTTGGGATTAGTTTTCACATATTCTTAGATGCACACAATTCAGCAATACAATTTGTTCAATAACCCTCCCCCATATCCCTCTACCTCCCTTCTCCCGTCCCCTGATTCCTTGCCTTTCTTCTGGGTCCTATATTGTTCTTAAAAACCCAAGTACAGTGACATACTTCTTATACCTATGAAGTACATTTTTTATACATATGGCTATAGTATATACAGTGACATTTATAACTGCTTGGAATGTACCTTGCTTTATCTCATTTCCAGATTTCCCCTTCTCCTCTCTTCATATCATCCCTTGTTATTCTTTAAAATATTTGACAATGGGGTTGAACATTTACTTTTTTTGTATAAGCATGCTGCATAAATATTTACATTTTGCATTTTTGTTCTATGGATCTAATACATGAGTTTGTCTTTACTCCCAAGTAAAGGCCTCATTTCCACTTAATTACCCCTTTATAAATCTTATGGTTACATTCTGAAGTTCTGGAGGTTCAACAAAGAATTTTGGGGTGCACATAAATCATCCCATAACAGAGCACAAACTGGCAAAGAAGAGAATAATGCCCTTATTTAAGTTGATCCCCTTGAGACACACAGATTTCACAGAAGGGAGATACTCCACTCTCAGTGAGTGAGGACGGCAATCACCCTGAGACAGTGGGCAAGAGGAAACTCAAGAGGCAAGAACAGAGAGTGTACAGCCTGTTCTTGACATCCAAGGGAATCAGGAATACCTCAAATGCCAGCAATCAAGCAGCCAGCAAGCGGACCCTGTGAACTCTTTTCTGTTAAAAAGAAAATCACCACTACACAGTTTTGTGTGAACCTTCAGAAGGTCCTACCATGTCTGGCCTTTGCTCTGGAGTGGGAGCTACTGCCCCCTTAGTGTTGGTCATCACAGGCACCCTGAGTGGTCCAGCACCTAGAGCCCCTTAGCACCTCTTCAACTGAGTTTCAGTCAGCTTGCCTCCACCCACTCAGGCTTTGAAAGAAGGAGTGAAGAACATGGAGATCCACCCCCAGAATAAGCTCTGAAAGTCAGCTCTGGTCCAACATCCCCACAGTCAACCTTTGTATTTGAATAAAGTCAACAGGAGCAAAGAAGGAGCCATGGGGATTCCACTGCGCATGCTCTAATTCAAAGCACGGGTGGGAAGCCACAGATTTGGAGCCAAGACTCAACTCCAGTCTGAGTTCACCATGCAGAACTACGTGCCTTCCATTTCTCTTAGCCATTGTATTTATCTCTTAAGATGTGGATTAATCCGCTGCCAAAAGATAAAATATCAGCGCGTGGCACTTTTATGCGCTTTGAGATATGCAAATATCTACATGTGGGCATGAAACAGTGCAGCAGAGGGGCTGAAGTGAACACTCAGGAAATTCTTCTAGCACTGTGAAGTGAGAGGGGATGAAAAGACAGAACAAGATCAGAGAGATCCACCGAAATCACTCCCACCTTAGAGTGGAGGAAGACTATGACACACTGGTTCTGAATTGGAGACAATGAAGTAGAGATGTCAACCTTGTGCATCAGGTGATGTCATGAGAAGTAAAGAAAGCCAAAAAACCTTTTAAACCATAAATGCACCCAAAATATTTAAGACCTGGGCTTTAGAAAGCTATGGTGAGAATCTGGTGGTCCCGAGCAGAGAATACCCTTGCAGTTGGGTGTCCCATCCAAAGCCCCACCTGTGCTGAAGTCAGGCATTCTGCAGGGAGGGATGAGGGCCTGCACGGAACCTCTGTCCCAGACCCCCTTGTCCCTGCAGCATGGGGCCTGAGACCACAGGGTAAAGCAGAGAGGATGGGTTGGTGGAAACCCTTGGCCACATTAGCACTGGGCCACCATCAAGCACCTGCTGTCCCTCTAGAGGGTTCATTACAGCTCAGGATCAGCTGCTTCAAAAAGCCCTCCTGCAAACTATCTAACACAATGCCAAGGACAGTCCAAGACAAAACTGCAAGGTTGCTTTTTGAACCCAGAAAGCCCACTTCTGATCCTGACTTCAGTTTCCAGTCTGACTCTTGAGATGCCTGACACTGGTTTTTTTCCAAATGCAGAATGTTCTTCCTAGTTGAGGCAAGACTTCCCCGCGTTTGTGGCTCTTCTCAGCAGAACCATCAGAGAATCGTTTTAGGAGAAAGTCATTTCTCTTTTGCCAGGCCAACAGCATTTATCCTAAAATAACTCTTTCCACCATAAGGACACCACACGACACTTCATACAATCTCCTGCGAACTAACTCTGCCACAAACACGTTCCTTGATGGTTCTCTTGCCCCAAACCATCATCAACCATGTCCATCACAAGGCAGGCAGAATTATCCACCAGGAAGTCATTAACAGTTTACATGCACATGTGGACAAATGTGTCCCATGAAAATTTTCTTGTGGATGCACAGCTTTGTAAATATATATTCTTTTGTTCCTTCTTTTATAATTACTAAAAAAGGCAACACATGTTCATGGTAAAACATTCCAACTGAACGGAAGGGCGAAATGGGAAAGTAAGCACTATTAATTCCCTCCAGAAAGCTCTGCATAGACAAACATACAATCCTTCACACACACACACTCGCACACGGATTTTACCGTGCATTTTCTTTTACATCTTTTCTTCTGCATCTTAGTCACTTATTGGTGTACCTCTGAGCCCTGAGTGGTGCTGGCTTTGGTTCAGCAGCCTCCTATTCCCAGGGACACCCATGCTCTCTAAAGAGTCTGTGGCTGCTCATGTGATAAAAGGGCACCATACTCATGGAAGAGCGGAAGACACTGACTCATACAGCTAAATGGCTTTCTCTGTCATAGAATCTGATATTCCACAACTTTCTCGTACACACAGTGGAATGCCGCGCCTGGTGGATTTTATGATACCTCCCTTCCTTATTTCACCTCAAAACATTTGTTCCAGGACTCCTTAATCACCTCCTGTGTGATGTGCTTTCTCACTGCAACACCCCACCTCTCACCCTGCCCCAGCCCGTGCCTAAATTGTATCCTACCCATCCCCATCCATTGTTTCAACTTCCTCTGGAAAATATGCTCCTACCCTGACCAACCCCACCCCTCATTCAGCCCAGGCTGTTTCTCTGGGATGTCTCCTCACTGCGCCACGACCCTTTCCTTCACTGTATGCCTTGCTGGTGGTTACTGCACTGTGTGGTTACTCCTACCTAGCCCTCCACTTGCCTGCAAGCTCCCCAGGAGCATGGGCAATGTCTCCGCATCCCTCCTGACCCCCATGAGCCATGAACATCTATTAAATCAATGATGGTGGTGTCACGGTAGAACCCAGCCCTGAAACGGCTCTCGCTGGTGCAATGAAGGAATTCATCTTCCTAAAGACCCTGATGTGAACTTTCTGGAGAGGCCATGTGCCTTTCTGCATTGGGAATCATGACCTCCTGGAATTTTCTTGTGTATATTTTGGTTATGGCAGACTGGCAAAATTAAATGTGGAACAAATTTATCTCCGACAGAAATATCCCCGACGGGTGAGCGGTTGGTACCCATTGATATTCTGATGCAGAATTTGCTTTACGTTTTTAAGAGACTTTCTGCTGCAACATGATTTTGATGAAGGGAAGAAATTGGAAGTATTTATGTAAAATAAGATGAGTTTTCACTTATAATGGATTTTTGCATGCTGAGAAAAATAAAGGAGCACAATTTGACAAAAACAGGGCCAACGAGTTGACACACCAAGTGTGCATGCCAACAGGCAGGACCCAGCGGCGTGAACACGTTGGTGCAACCATGGGGTGCTGGGTATGGAGGCAGGTAGGACACAGGAAGGAGATGACATGGACCCTGGTAGGTCTGAAGTCATAGTGCCGGGTCCACGTGCTGATTGCTCTCTTCACTGAGTGAGTCTGAGCCAGTCTCTAAGCCTTATTCCTCTCATCTACACAATGAGAATAAAGGTCCCTAACTTCAGAGTTGTGCATAGGGATGCACTGTGTTAAATCATATTCCAGGTGGCACAAAGTAACCACCACAGAAATGTTCTGGCATCAGTGGATACAGATGTGTGTCTTCGTGGATAGGGTGTACACAGCATGTTCTGGAATTTTCCATTAGCTTGGAAGAGCAAAAGAATGCAAGAAGTGAAAGTAAGATTTCCTTTGTACTCCTGCCAAGCCAAGAACCAGTGAACAGTCTCAGAGAAAAGGAGAGCAATGTGCCACCTGACGCCCTCAGTAAGTCACTAACAATGACGCCAAGCATCTCAACAAGGACACCTGTGATCCAAGCAGGAGGCCTTAGATGCAAGCTACCTTATGTCCCAGCAGGATAACCAAGTGCAGGGCAGGGGCAGGAATGGGGGCAAGGCCACTTGAGGAAGGGGCAGGTCCACCTCCAACATCTGCAGCTCTGGTTCAACATGGTTTACCATTCACTGAATTTGCTGAAGTCATAAAAGGGTTTCCAAGGTACAGGAGGGAAAAATTGTCACCCAGCTCAGTATCATTGATATTCCTGAGCATAAGCCATGCCCCGGTGGGCTTCACTACTGTCATTCTTACAATGCTAACAATCACAACTGCTAGCAAGCTCCTGCCACACAGTAGTCCCAGTACAAAATGCTCAACCTGTATCATGTCATTTATTCCTCAAAAACCCCAGAGCCAGTTGCTGTCACGATGCCTCCCGCTGAGGTGAGCAAGCACCATGCCTGAGCCCTCTGCAAGACAGACTCAGCTCTGAGCAACAGGGTTTATCACACTTACCATAGACCCTGAGCAAGCCCCAGGGCCCATCACCTGCAGGCCCATCTGCCAGGCTCCATGGCGCTGCTTAAGGCCTGGAGCCTTAAACTCTGCTTAAGCTCAGAGCTGCTGAATTTCTGCAGCAAAGCAGTCCCTCTTTCATAGAAGAAGGGAGACCTGTGGCTTACCTGACCAGCTAGCTGAGTCAGCCCAGGAACAGAGGTTCTCAATCTTCCCCACTGGGACACAGCCACCGGTCACCCCAGGCAACTGATCCAATTTCCAGAGTGCTAAAGGAAGTTCCACCTCTCTCCCATTGAAAACAGACCAGAAAGGATGTGCCTAACAGTGAGGTTACTGTAGTATTGACTTTGAATCCTAACTCATTAAAATGTTTTTTTTTTAATGTAAGCCACCTACAAACTCTGTGTGTTATCATGATGTTTTACAAATATCTAGGCCTGAGGTCAAATAAAATACTGTTAGCAATCTTTCTGTGGGGGCATCATTTGTCCTTGATACCTCAGGCTTCTGTCCCTGAGGGAAGGTGGGACAATCCAGACCAGCTGGATTGTCCCCCGGGAGCCGGGAGCCCATCAGGAGGTGAGGAGGTTGAGTGCCTACTGCTGGAACCTGGGTCCCTCTCGTCCCGGGACCCCTTCCCTCCCAACTGGGATTCTGATGGCAGCTCAGAATCCGTTTATTATCAAGGCACACAGGATTTTTATAAGGAGGGGAGAAGCCAAGGAATCAATAATCCTTTTAAGGGAGTTGCCAGGGGTTATGCAGATTTTGAGTAGACAAACAACTAGGTAGGGAACAGCCCGTGGTTAGCACATTCCAACCAATCCTAACTTTTTGCATAACAAAGCAGGACCCAGCAGCCCTTCCTGAAGGAACTTGTAGAAATAGTAATAAGATCACTCTAGGGTAGCTGATGAAACGGAGTGAAGGTCAGACCCAACCTCTATCTAGCTCTCCTGCTGTCCGGTTCTGCCTGGCTCCTTCCCTGTAGAATTTCCATAGCCTTGGGCTGCAGCAGGTAGCTCAGCAGTTACAGCACTTGCCTGGGGTGCGTGAAGACCAACGTTCAAACCCCAGCACCACGTACACAACAAAGTATCAGAGCAATGAAAGCCACATAAAAAAAACTAAATAAAATTGATTCTCTCTCTCACTGTCCCTCTCTCCCTAAAATAAAAATATAAAAGAAGAAGAAGAATTTCTACAGCCTGTGCTCAGCAACCCTCCAACTGCAAAACTCCATCTTAATTTTAATTCCTTTGGAAGAAAAGAGAGAGACATCCACAAACAAATTTAAAAATTCTGAAAACTGTCTTACCACATTAGGCACACATGTAAAATTACTAACTTCAGAGTCAAATGAACAGTCATGAGCAAAAACAAAATTCAAACACAAATAACAACAACAAAAAATAACATCAAAAAATAAAAGAACAAGCAGATAAAACCACCACCTGCAGCTGAATCCAACAGAATCCATGGAAAGTCACTGCAATTCCACTTCCTTTGCTAAGTCCCCAAAGGATGAAAAGACCCACCCTCTGATCCCAAGGTCAAAGGAAGAGAACCCAGTGGATAAGACACCAGCTCACCACAGGATGGAGACTCTAACAGCGGGAGAGTTCCAATTCCTTTCTGCTTTCCCAGGGTCACTCACTTACTTGTGCCCCACCCCCACCCCTCCTCTCTCTTCTGCAACACACACACATGTACGAAGGAAAAGGGAACAAAAATGAAAACAACAACAACAAAAATTAAACAGCCTGGAAAGGTTTAGGAGGCTTCTTGGACATCAAATGGCTCTTAGAAAACAACATTTGAATGATTTCTGTGTAGACGAATCAGAAACATGGATTAAATTTCCCTTAAAATATACACATGTAACGAAGGAGAAAAGTGCTTGGCAAAACACACTTTGTGTTTTATCAAACCTAACATTTGAAAAATAGGTTGAGACATGTGACAAAGCCAAACCCAGCGATCCTGGCCATCCGACGCGGCAAGCACTCCTGGCTTCCGAGCTATGGAGCTCATACCGTCTCATCAGACCTTTGCTCTGCTCCAGGGCTTCCTAGCACAACATACTGGATTGTAACAGATAATGTCCTTGCTCTCTCCCACCGGGGTCATGAGTCCTCCTCTTCCTAAGGCTGTTTTTATTCTGGGGGGGGGGCTGTCCCCACCCAAGCACAGCTCAGACTTGCAACGCAGTCCCGCCATCCTGCTGGGGTGTCCAGAGAGAAGCAGTGGTCTGCTAAGGTCTTCAAGGCACAGCTCCCCTTCCCTCTGCTGGGGCAGCCACCTCCTCCCGGAGACCCTCCATGGCCCCACAAAGGGTGAAGAGGAAGTGAGCTTAAGTTACTTCCTGTGTCTTTTCTTCATCGGTGCAAACAAAGTCGAAGGCTTTTTTAAAAACTGCAGTCTTCACTCATTTTCCCACACTGCAACAACTACGTACGTGGCAACCTCTGCGTGAGGGGGTCATTCTTGGGCCGTTATGAAGCCAGCGTTCTCGCTGGACCTTGTGCTCCGGACCCCAGGCCCTAGGCCTCCTCCACAGTCATCCAGGCCTGGGCCATGCACATTCCACTCCTCCGGGTTTTCTCCAACGAAGGCCCATGGATGCCTCCTTTCCTCCCTTTTCTTCAGTGTGATTGGGTCCCAGAGTTCTACTGCCCAACGCTCCTTGCAGCAAAGCTGTTGACATCTTCTGCCTGTCCCCAGGGTTGCAAGGATCTCCTGATGGTTCTCTCACTGCCCAGGAAGCCCTTCTAGGCTTCAGGGCTGCCTTTCTGGCTCCCCACAGAGCATTCACTGTCCCTGCTACTGCTGCTGGGGTCCAGCCCACACCACCAGCTCCACAATGCTCACACCGTAAGGTGCTCCTCAGGCTTGGAGCGCCAGCACCTAGTCACCTAACACCCTGCCTTCTATGCCACCCCCTGCATGATGAGGCATCAACGTATGGACGGTCACACACATTCAAGTCAAAGCACTCTCACACTCGGCGGTCACTGTGTCCAGTCATCATTTTAGATGCTTAATTCTCCTCCACACAGGCCACCATGATTAGCAGCTCCAACTGATGGATGAGGAAGATGATGGACAGAAACCTTATGTAGTCACATAGGTGTGGGCGGGGCAAGCCTTGTTGGTCCTCACCAGGCTGAATCTGCAGGTAACTCAGCCCCAGCCCCCTCTCCCAGCTGTCTTCCAAGTCATCTTCTTTCTTTCTCAGAGAGTCTGTGAGCCACTCAATGCCTTTTCGAAAAGTTCCTTTTCCATTAAAGTTAGCTAGGGTGTATTTCTGTTGCTTGCAAGCACCAATGAGAAAGCGAGGAGCCTGGGAGGCACAGACATCTGTGCAGAACCCATGATGTAAAGTGCAGGGGGCTCAGGGCAAAGGGGGTCGGCAGGCTGAATCAGCAGTCTCCCTGCCCTCAGAGAGCTTCAAGTAGAGAAGAAAGCGTGGGAGCAACGTGCTGCTGGAACAAAGAGCGCCAGAATAAAGGCATGGAGAAACCCACTCACAGAGAAACCCACTGAAGGAGCCAGGCGTGGTGGTGCACACTATAATCCCAGTGGCCGGGGAGGTTGAACAGGAGGATCTCAAGCTCTGAAGCCAGCCTCTACAACTTAACGAGGCCCTAAGCAACTTAGTAAGACCTTGTCTCAAAATAAAAACTAAAAACAGGGTGAGGATGTGTTTCAGTGGTTAGGAGTTGTTGGGTTCAATCCTTGATACCAAGGCAGGGGGGCATGTGGATAAGCAGGAAGGGAAAACAGTGACAGACAGATAGGATGAAAGGAAGAGAAAGGAGGGCACAGCGAACAGAGGGCCATCGCACCTGGATGGAGGTGGAAAGTAGGAAGAAAGGGGCTTCACGGAGGAGGGCATTTTCTTTCACACACACACACACGCACACAAACACACACACATATACACACGCACTGAAGCACACACACATGCACACGCACGGAGGCAAACATACATACACACAAACATATAATACATAATATGCACATAGATGAGTATAAGTATGAATTTTACACTTCAGTCCAGAAAGTACTTAAAAAAAAAAAACTCCTCTATCAGATCTTAGCAGCTTTCACAGAAGCCTCCTGTTTCCCCTCATGGGGGACATGGAGTCACTCACAGCTCTGAAGAAATCAGCCCTGTCTTCAAAGATCCCCTAAGAGTCAGAGCCACAGGCTGGCGACACCACAGCAGCCCCATAGAAGAGGAGCTGCTGCACCAGGCACCTAAGAACCCTATAAAACACATTTCTGAAGCTCCCAGGATCGTGGCTGTTTGAGTCCCCTGGGGCAGCAGTTTGACCAGCAGTTACCATCTTTGAAGCTGTGGTTTCTTCAGTGCCTAGGACAAAAGCAGCCACGGAGGGAGACATGGACCAGGCAGCCACGGAGGAGGAACACAGGTGGGAGGAAGTTTCATCTAGGGCTGAAATTATGCCCAAGAGCATGCCACTCAGCAGCTCCTAAGAAATACCAAACTGCTCTACTCTGCCCACAGGGTCCAAGCTGTTGACATCTAAGCTAAGAGAGAATGACCTTGCACTGCTTTTCCATTGTTAGGGGCAGGATTTCAAACCAGGAATAAATAGCACAGCCAGGGACCAAGCTCAGAGCATGTGTTTTGAGTGCATGTCATCAATAACTAGATCTGCGCTGCATTTCTTTGGTTTGAAAAGAGAAAGGACCACGGGGCTGGTTCGAATTAGATAGAGTGGAGACAAGAATCTTCCTGCAGTTCCCTGACTTCTCCCTTGCACAGCTGAGACAAGGGCGGTGACCCTGCTCCCTGCCCCACAGCCTGAAAGGGTAGGAGATTAAATCTGGGTAGGGGATGATCAACAGGTCCCAGGAGGGCTGCAGAGGAGAACTTTAAGTATCATTATCTACCTCCTCTGGCTCAAGCCACTGGACCATTAGGATTCTGCTTGCGATCCCCACCAGCACAATTCTATAGCCTGCGTGATCAAAGATGGCATGGGCCCCTTGCGTACTGCTAACGTTTAAAGGTACAATTATGCCTTTAAAGCTCAGGGTGCAATTAAACGCCTATAATGGTACTAATGGTGCAAGCAACCTTGAAGCAGCTGTCATTTTTTTAAAAGATCGCTGTGAATTGTTTTATGCCTGAAACTGCCCTGCAAAATCTTGTTAATTTTTCATCTTCGGTTGAGAATGTACTAATGCTAAGAAGATGGCTTTGTTCCAGCCATACTGCACAAAGAGGGACAGTTTCATTTAGGTCTTCATCCACTGACAAGATCATCCCCGGAGGACTGAACCTCACTGAACAAAGCTGAGCTGAGCCCTCTGAAGCTCGGTTCCCTTTGTCCCTTAAGGAAGAGACCAAAGTAAATATTAGATCATAGGACGTGGCCCAGTCCAGAGCCCTCTGAAGGTCATTCAGATTTATATCACTTCTCTAAAGGCCCTGCCCTCATAAACAAGTGGCAGGTGCTCTCTTGGATGTTCCCATTGTCACCTGGCTTTCCACAACTGTGGCCAGTATGACTCCTTGTATTCTATGACCTCAAATGCCCATTTGTTTCCAACTCAACTGTGAACCCCTTGAGGGAGGGGCTGTGTGTAGTTCACCATGGGTCCCCCAAAACTGTCACTGAACCTTACGGTTGGGCAGCAGGTAAACTAGGAAAGGGTGACAGCAGGAATGCAGCCACAAAGAAGAGGCGCAAAAGGAACATTTCAGAAGCTTAATATCCGTGCTATTAAGCCTCATAAAAATGTGTTATTCAATATTCATGTTAATAAAGAATTACAGCTAAAAATGAGCTGAGCACTTCCTATAAGCTACTGCTGGGTCAAGAGTTGCACACGTCCCTCAGTGGCATCCTTAGGCTCAGGGACACAAAGCTACTTGCTTAGGGTCACACAGCCCACACGAGGAAGAGCAGAGTCCAAACCAACAGCCCTTGCTCTTGACTACCGCACATGTAGACATGATTCTGAGACTGGATGTTGTGATAAAACCTGTCGCCCATATCTTGGAAACCCTGATGGCAGACAATGGGACAGGTTTTTACTATGAAGATGTCAGGACTTTCTGCCTTCCTTCTCTCGGAGGACAGGTTTCGGACCCTCCAGATATGACAAAGCAGAGGAAAAGCCAAATGAATAACAAAGAGAATGGAAATGTTGAGAACAATGCAATCCCGATCCCCATGTAAACACCATCTCACTTGGGGCTCACAACCTCCTCAGGGGGCAGACAAAGCTATCACTCAGTCACAGAGAAGAAGGTGCCATCCAAGGGATGCACTCACAGCCTGAAGCAGGTGGGAAGCAAGGTTCCCCCAGAGGCCACCAGATGTCAGAGTCCAGTCCTCCGCCACTGAAATCCCAACTTGAGTGGGCAGATGAGAAATTTGGGCAAAGAGCTCCAGGGTCTATGTGAAGACAGGGGATCCCATGGCAACCCCAGCAGCTCCCCAGCCCTGAAGATCCACTGCAGGGATCAGAGCATGAAGAGAGAGAGACTAACTCAGGGCTCTGCGAAACAGCCTGCAGGTTAAATCCAGTCATCTTTTTATAGATTAATGGTTTTTTTCTTTAGTTTTGTTTTGTTTTACCGGAAGGCAGCCATGCCCACAGACTTGCATGCTGTCTAGAGCTGAGTAGTTGCAATAGAAAATATATAGCTTGCAGAGCCTATGATTCTGTCTGTCCTTTACAGAAAAAGCCTGCCAACCTCTGGACTCTGTTAGCGGCTTGTTAGAAACAGCAGGTCAGCATCTCCAAGAGGGGCAGGCACAGGTTCCACCCACCCAGTTGCTGCCTGTAATTCTACTTTTAAAAACAATGAACACTGTATCCCAAACCAGCCAGCCCTTGTCTCTGAAGCCCCCCAGTCTGCACTTCTAAAATGGGCGGCAGCAGCAGAAACTCTTACCTTTGTTGTACATGTTTGTTGGCACCTGGACGTCGCTCAGACTGATGTTCACAGGTAAATTATTAAAATGGTCATTCGGAGCTAAGATGAATTCCTTCCCCAGTTCCAAAAAGTTCCCATCCTTGTCCCTTTCGTTGATCAGCACGGCATTGAAGTATTCATACTGAAAGAAAAAACAAAATAACATTACATACATTACATACAGTTTAAAGAGGAGGGCGTATCGGGTCGTGGGGCATGTGCCCTACTTCCCTGGCCCTGATCTGCTCCGGCAATCTCTTCAAGTCTTACACACGCTCTGTGGCTGCTTTAGCATAGGTGTGATAGCACTATATAAATATTTGCCAGTGTTACCAAATTTTCTTGAAAACACATGCATTTGAGGGGCTACATGGTACTTTCCTTCATGCAAATAGAATTACACTAAAAACAATTCAATTCTTTAATTTGGAAGATAGACCCTGGCCTAATGCAGCCTACATTTAAATTGAAGGAGGATGAAAAGCAAGAAAAAAATAGGTTAATACACATTATCTCATCATACTTGCCGCTGAAAAATAACAAGGGTAAAGGGAAGAGCAACTAGGAAGGGATTATGGTAACGGAAATGAAGGACAGTGGAGTCGTACAGGACCCAAGGAAGGAAAGCAGAATGGTCTGTGGTATGGTTTGATGGTATTATGAGGTGGGGCTAGTAAGAGGCGATTCGGTCAGGAGGGTACATTCCTTCCTGAATGGAATCAGATGTCCTTATAGAAAGGTTTGATGAAGGGGCTGGAGCAATGGCTCAGCAGTTGCAGTGCTTGCCTGGCATGCACAAGGATGCAAGTTCAAACCCCAGCACCACAAACACAACAAAGTGTCAGAGCAACAAAAGTCACAAGAAAAACTAAATAAGGTTGATTCTCTCTTTCACTGTCTCTCTATTAAGAAAAAAAAAAAAAGGTTTGATGAAGAAAGTCCATCCCCTTTGCTTTTCTGCCTTCTTTCATGTGAAAGCACTCCTCCCCTCCAGAAAAAGAGAGTGGCCATCACCAGATAATGAACCCTCTGGCATCTTGACCTTGCACCTCTCAGCCTCCAGAAAAGGAATTTGTGCTTTTTATAAATTACTGCATCTCTGTTATCTCAGGTACAGCAGTACCAATGATAAGACATTCAGTTATAAGGTCCCTGCGCTGCTCATGAAGTGGTGGTATAGGATTATGTGGCAGCCAATTCAGCAGTGGGACTTTAAATTAGTACAACCACTATGGAATCATTGCAGAGGTCCCTCCAAAGATGAGGAATGGAGCCACCACCTACCCAGCTATCGCACCTCTCGGTATTTATTCTGAAGAATTAAAGCCAGCACACATGCACACCCATGTTTCCAGCAAAGCAATTCACAACCGTCGAACTACGGAAGCAGCCCAGGTGTTCTTCAGGGATAAATGGATAAAGAAAATGTGATACACATAGACAACAGAGTTTTATTCATCCACAAAGAATGAAATTACATCAGTTGCAGGAAAATGAAAGGAACGTGAGAGCATTATGTTAAACAAAATAAGCCAGACTCAGAAAATTAAGGGACATGTGTTTTCTCTCATATGTGGAAGCTAGAGAGAAAAATGGAAAATAAAAGTGGTGGTGGTGGGGGGTGGTATCATGAAATTAGAAAGGAGATTAGTGGAGTAGAGGAAGGGAAACAGGGGAAGGGAAGACAGGACTAAAAGGGGAAGGGAGAGGGGAATGAAATGTACCAAATTATATTATGTGCATGTATAAATATGTCACAACGAATCCCACTATTATATATAGTTATAATGTGCCAAAAATACATTAAAAAAGGAAAGTGAACTTTAAAATGGTCTCAAAATTAAAACTGAAAGTTGTAAATGCATATTAAAAACTCTAGAGAAACTACCAAAACAATTTTTTACAAAATTTTAAATTGTAGATGAACACAATACCTTTATTTGTTTATTTATTTATGCAGCGCTAAGGATCAAACCCAGTGCCTCACACGTGTGAGGCAAGTACTCTGCCATGGAGCTATAACCCAAGCCCTACCAAAATAATATTTAAAAGAAGTACAATTTATATGCCGAGAGAGGAGAGCAAATCAAATTCCATAAGACACTCAGTGAAAACTAGAAGAAAAGAGCAAAATAGGAACAAAACAAAATAAAGAAGAAAGAATACAGGCAAAAAATGGAAAACAGTTACAAATATGCAACATATTAATCCTACTAGACCAATAACTATTTTGAATGTTTATTATCTAATTATTTATTTACTTATTTATTAGTACTGAGGATTGAACCCAGGGGGTGCTTCACTACTAAGCTACATCCCCAGTCCTTTTAATTTTGATTTTGAGACAGGATCTCAATAAATTGCTGAGGCTGGCCTCAAACCTGCCTCTACCTCCCAAGTCACTGGGATTACAGGTGTGTGTCATTGCACCAAACCTAACTAGAAAATTTTAAATAAAGAGACTATCATAATAAAACAAAAACATAAAACAAGACTCCATTATATTTTGTCCAAAAGAATTTATTTTAAACATAAAGACACAGGCATATTCAAAGCAAAGGAATGCTTAAAAAAAAAAAAGTGCAGATGCTACATTAAGACCAGACAAAGATTTTTTGACCATAGAAAATTATCAGGGAAAAAAGATAGGAAGTACTTAATCATAAAGAGGCAAATTCTCCAAGAAGGTACAACTACCCTTCAAGTGTATGCAGCCAATAACAGACCGTTAAAATACATGATGCAAACATCAATAGAACTTCAAGGATAAAAGGATAAAATAATAAATTCATTACCACATTGAAGCCTTCAATAACTCCTTATCAGTTATTGACAGATTTAGTAGGGAATAATGAGAGGAACATAGTCAAACTGAACAGCGTACCTTCAATTGGATAAAATTAGCATTTATAGACTACTTCACTTAACAAGAGTAGAATACCCTTTCTTCTCAAGCACGTGAAGATCCAGGCTTGGCACATTCACCAAGATTGCCCATGTTTGGGGTCATAAAACATAACTTCACAAGTTTAAAAAAATGAAAACATATCAAGTATGTGCTCAATCCACAATGGAATTCAACTGGAAGCCAATAACAAAGACAGATGAGAAGTCCCAAAATGCTCAGAGAGTAAACAACAGACTTTAAATAACACATAGATCAAAGAAGAAGTCTCATAAGAAATTTGGAAATGAAAATACAACTGAAAAAATTGTGGAATGAAGTAAAAGCAATGCTTAAAGGGAAATTTGAAGCATTGAACATATTTTATATAAATATATATATTTCATATATATATGAATATATTAAATACCTTGAATTAAACATCTGAGCTTCTACTTTAGAAAACTGAAAAAAAGATGATTATATTAAATCTAAAGTAAGCAAAAAAAAAGAAATAATATTTCTTTTTATTTGCAGAGCTGAAATCAATAAAATTGAAAATAAGAAATCAACAGAGAAAAAAAAATCAATGAAACCAAAAGTTGGTTCTGTGAAAAGATTTACTGCAGTGAGTGAAAAGAAACAAAGCAGAATCAGCCAAGGAAAACAGTATATCAGACAAAATCCAGAGAAAATCAGCTGCGGGGCTTTAAGAGCCCTGTCCCAGTGCGATCACACAAGTTACATTCAGTTCCTCCCGTAAAGAGCCCAGCAGCCCATTCAACACGGAATCCACCAGCCAAGCTCAACAGAGACTCAGTGCTCAGGAATTTTATTGGGGATTAATCATGCAGCAACGCTATTTGCCAGCTTCACCCAGTTGACATTCACTCAACTCCACACCTAACAACTGCAGAGCACACATTGAACCTAGTCTCCAAAATTTTAAATATCTGAAATCCACAGAGTAGGTTCTCTAATAATAATAGGCTAAATTTAGAAATAAATTTATTGATATAAAAATATTAATGGTGTTTAGATATGTATCAAAAACTGATATCTAGACAAGTGCTAAGGATTTGGAAATGAAGGAGAATGAATCAAACTCAATATAAAAGAAGGAATAAAATAATAGATATAAGAAGACAGATTGATAAAGCAAAATAAAGGGGGAAAAAAAATCAATGATGCCAGTAGTTATTCTTCAATAATTAATGAACTATAAAACCCTAGCTAAATTGATGTTAGGGTTTGGAAGTGTTCCCCAAAAGCTCATGTATTTATTAATGGGTTGGTAAAATGCCTACAATACAATTAGGAGATGGTGGAGCCTTTAAGAAGTTGGGCTTACTGGAAAGAAGTTCAGTTCCTGGGAGTGCGCCCTCCTTGAAAGGGTATTGGGACTCCAGCCCCTTCCTCTTTCTCCCGTTTGCTTTCCAGCTGCCACAAGGTGAGCAGGTCTCCTCTACCAAGTACTACCTCCCTGATGTATTGTGCCACCAATAGACCTAAAGCAGTAAGGCCAAGTAGCCACACACTGAAACCTATGGAACAATGAGCCAAAATCAACCTTTACTCCTTATAAGTGGATTATCTCAGGTATTTTGTCACAGAAGCAGAAAGCTGACTAACACAACTGATGAAGAAAACAGAAAGCCAGCACAAAACACTGGCATCAGGAATGAAAGAAGAAACACCACCACAGATCCTACAGATAATGAAAGGATAAGGGACTATTACTTTACACCAGTAAACCCAATAACTTAGTTAATGTCAAACTTATTGAAACCCAGAAATTGTCAACACTGACACTAAAAGAAACACAAAATGTGTTTACACACACACATGCACACACACACAAATGCTTTCATAGTTAAAAGCCATGACAAGGCAAATGAGCAGGGAGCTCTAGCCTCAGAGGTCTTAACAAATGAAAATCAAACATACAAGGATAAAGTACAAATGATCTCATGTAAACTCTCAGGAAATTAGAGGACAGACTACTTCCTGCTTCCTGATGTTTTTCACAAGGGCAGCATAACCTTGACACCAAAGTCCAATAAGAACTTCAAAGAAAAAACAAAAAACTACACACCAATATTCCCTCGAGGCAGAGAGTCTTAAAATATTGAATCAAATCCACCTACAATTTAAAAGATAGTCCATAATGACCAAGTTGTATTTATCCTAGGAACTCAAATTTATTTTAGCATTTGAAAAATCAGTCTACATAATTCATTCACTACATGAACAAAGAAATCAAATAGATGTC
>PVKS010037824.1:0-18360 GCA_004027875.1 Aplodontia rufa
TGGAATAAAGAAGTGACAGTTGATGGTAACTCAAATCCACAGAAATAATTGAAAAGAACAAAAGAAATGGTAGATAAAATGTAATTAAACAAATTCTACAAATGTATACTTGCTATTCTCTTTCATTTCAGAGTCTTTAAAAGATATAAGATTAGAGCTAGAGAGGTGGCTTAGTGGTAGAGCACTTGCCTGGTATATGCAAGGTCTGGGGTTTGATTCCCAGCACTGCACACACAAATAAATAAAAAAAATACAGATGAAAAAATTATCTCTCTCTTTAAAAAAGATATAATGGGTTATGGGCAATGTGGGGATAACTCTGGTTTGGGATAAATGGGAATAAATATATTATTACTTGATACGCATTTATGATTGTACAATAACTCAGCTCAATAAAAATTGAAAGATATAAGCTTATATAAAATAATACTTATAGCAGTGTATTGTGCTTGTCATCTACAAAGATATAAGGTAAGCAAGTGTTACATAGCACAAAAAAAGGCTGTGACCAAATAAGAGTAAAATGTGAGTATATAAGAGTAAAATTTATTTTGCTGGAATTGTTAGTGTATATTCAAAATAGATTCTGATAAGTTGATTATTGAAAGCCCAATTAAGAAAACAACTCAAATATAATAAAATAAAGTAAAATTTGTATTAGATAATGTAAAAGAAGGTGGTAAACACAAGAACTGAAAAAATTGTGTGACATGTACGTAAAGCAAAACAGCGGAGCTAAATCTAGTCATGTCATTAACGTACTATTCAATGTATATGGATTTAACAATTCAGTCAAAAAGAAGAAAAATTCATACTGCAATGAAAGAAAATTCAATTATATGCTACCTATCAGAGATATACTTGGGTTCAATAATATAAATAAGTTAAAAGTTTAAAGGCAATATAAGATAAAAATAGTGACTCTAAAAGAATCAGATTAGCTATAATAGAATCAGAGTACACAGATTTTAAAGTTTTAGAAAATTACTGTAGATAAAGAGGGACATACATAGCGATAATATATATATCCCATAAAGGAACCACCAAATAAGAGAAACAAAATCTGAAAATCTGATAAAATTTAAGGAAAAATAGATGATTCTTTAACATCTCACTTGGATAAAGAATAGAATAATTTATCAGGTGATAAAGAAAAGTATAGAAGACTTGGGGCTGGAGTGGTGGCTCAGAGGTTATGGTGCTTTCCTGGCATGTGCAAGGACGCAGGTTCGAACCCTAGCACCACATGCACAGCAACGTGTTGGAGCAAAGAACACCAGAGGAAAAGTTGAAAATAAAAAATTGATTCTCTTTTGTGTGTCTCTCTCTCTCTCACTGTCCTTCTCTCTTATTTTTTTAAAGGTACAGAAGACTTGAGCAACTATAACGTAACTGGATTTTACAGACATGTATAAAACACTGCAGCCAGTAAGGACAGAATACACGTTCTTCTCAAATACACACAGAACATTCTCCTTATGTGGGCCCCTAAAATCAGTCTCAATAAATTTTTAAAAATTAAATCATATAATGTACATTTTCAAACCACAATGAAGTAAAATTATAAATCAACAAGTGAAGGAAATTTGAGGAATTTTCAAGTATATTGAATTAACACACTCCTAAACAACTGATGAGTCAAAGAAGTTGAAAGAGAAGTTGGAAAAGTCCCTACCTGATAAATCCTTATCCAATAGGAGGAGTCTTTTAAAGGTCCAATGGGGGATAGGAAGCAGGTCTCACTCTGTTATGGTTTGGTGAGAAATGCCCAAAGTCTCGCATGTTGAAGTATTTGCTCTCCATGCAGCAAGGTTCAGAGGTGGGGTATTTCAGACGTGATTGGATCATGAGGGCTCTGATATCATCAATGGAGGAATCTATCTATGGACTGTTGGGGGATAGTAGAAATTGTGGGAGGTGGGGACTAGTTGAATGGAGCAAGTCCTTGGGGGTATGACCTTGAGGACTATATCTTGTCACCAGAACCTTTCTCTTTCTTTCTCTCTGCTTCCTGGTTGTCATGAGCTAAGCAACTTTCCAGTGCCATGACCTTTAACCATGATGTTTCTGCCTAACCACAGGCCTAATGCAATGAAGCCAGCTGCATTCAGAGGTGGGACTCTTACGAAGCAATTGGATCATGAATGTTCTGATGTCATCAATGAATTAAATGATGCATTAATAATTTCATGCTATTATTGGGTGATAGTGGAAACTATAGAAGGTGAGGACTAGTTGGGGGAAGTAGGTCACCAGGGGGTGCCCTAGAAGGATATGCCTTGTCCCAGCCCCTCCCAGTCTCTCTTTACTTCATGGCTACCTTGAGATGAGTACCAAGCATGATGTGCTGCCTCACCTCAGATCCAAAGCAACGGAGCTAGCTAACAATCGATTGAAACTATAAGCTAACATAAATCCTCTTCTAAGTTTTTCTTAGGTATTTTGTCAAAACAATGAACAGCTAATACACACTCCAAAGAAGAAATACATCAGAGGACAGAAAAGGGCCTTTCTGAGGCCTATGGTAGCAAAGGCATATGGTTCTTTCTGGCTTATCCAGAAAAGTGGCAGAAGGAGGAGAGGAGGAACAGGACTTTCACAGAAGCCTGTAAACAGCTGGCCCTGTGAATGGCAGGCAGGAAGCCCAGATCCTCCTATCTCCCCTCCAGCCTACTGCCACTAATCTGCCTCTACAAAGGATTTTGGCTTTTCCAGGCCACCAACATGAACTTGTGTGTGGCTCCTCCTTCATTTAATTCTATGCAGATGTGTCTTTCTTTTTATTTTTCTCAAGTCAAATTCTATCCTTGGTTATTAGTAGAGAGAAATGCATTTTTTCTATAGCCAACAAGTACAAATCTAGGTCAGGATGGGTGGAGAGTATAGCAGATGTCCTTGTGTATTGGACACAGTTAAGGGCAGGCTAGCTGTCCATACCTTCCTTCAAACCAGGGTTTCTCAACCTTGGCTCTATTTATATTTTGATTTGATCATTGCTTACTGTCAAAGGGCTATCCTGGGCATTGTAGTATATTTAGCGCCATCCACAGATTTCAGCTATACTTTGTAGTAGTACCTGTTTTCCCTATTTGCAGCATTCAAGTGTATCTCCAAAAATAGATGTTCCCTTGGTGCTAGGGCGGGGGGGAGTTCTCCACCCCCCTACCCTTGGTCAAGGACCACTGGCAGCATTGGAGTCAGACCAACCTGGGTTCAAGTCCCTCAACACCCCCTCCCAGCAGCATGACCCTAAGTCTCAGTCTCTATCTCTGTAGAGTTAAGAATAATGCTATTTATTTTCTGTGATATCTGGGAAATAAATGACTGGATACATATTGAGCATCTTTTTCATGATGACACTCATGGTGTCTCTTTATCACTTTCCTATCATGTGCCACCACCATTTCTCCCTGCCCCATTTAGCTGGCCCTGACAGACTACCCTTTTCCAGGCAATTCTTGACTTTGGTCTGGGTATCTCAGAATTTCAGAATGTACGAGCTGAAAAATTATTTAGGGCCCATCTATACAACTCCTCTATTTCTCAAATGGAAAAACAGATCACAGAATGGATTACAAAAATCTTCCTACCTTATAGGTTAGTCTCTCTGATTCACTCTTCTCCTTTTGCATTCCCATTAATCTATGGTATTTTCCCAATAAACCTGAGCTATAAGGAGGCAGAATAGGGACAAATGGCTCCATTTGATGGGAAAGAAAACTGGAGCCCAGAAAGCTAAGGCCATCTCTAAATCACTAGTTAGTGGTAGAATCATAACAAAACTCAGCTGGTCTAGACCCTAATCTGCATGATGAAAGAAGCAAATGTCAGTCTTAAGCCTGAGGCAGCACAGGTAGAAGAGAGATGTTGGATCAGACAGGCCTTATGTAAATGAATAGTTCTGTACCAGTTATTCATGAGAATCACTAAGATAGCTTAAAATTAAGGTCTGAATAGATGTTTCTCAAAGGAAGACATAAAATATGGCCAAAAGGTATATGCAGAAATGCTCAACATCAATATTCATCAGGGATGTGTAAATCTCTGCTCCAGTAAGCATGGTTATTACCAAAAAATTTAAAAATAACACACTCTGGCAAGGATGTGGAAGAAAGGGAACTCTTGAACATTATTGGTAGGAATGTAAATTAGTACAGCCATGTGAAAAACTGTTACAGTTTCCTCAAAAAATTAAAAGCAAAGACACCATATAATTCAGCCATTGCACTACTGAGCCTTTACTCAAAGGTAATGTAATCAGCATCACAGAGACTCCTGTACTCCCATCTTCACTGCAGCACACAATAGCCAGGAAATGGAAACAATCTAAGTGTCCATTAGCTTGATGGATTGATAGATGGTGCTACATGTACACAATGGAGTACTATCCAGCCATAACAAGAACGAAATCCAGTCATTTGCAACAATATGGATAGAACTGGAGATCATTACGTTAGGCGAAATAAGCCAGGCACAAGACAAGTACCACATAATCTCACTCATAAGTGGGATATAAATGAAGTCCATCATATGGAAGCTGAAAGTAGAATGGTTGTTGCCAGAGGCTGAGGAGGGTTGGAAGGAGGGAAGGATGGGGAAAGGCCAATCAATGCTAGTAAGTTATAGTTAGATAGGAACAAGAAGTTTTGGTGTGCTGCTGAACAGGAAGTGGTTATAGATAACAATAATGAACTGTATATTTCAGAAATCTAGAAGAAAGTATTTTGAAAGTATTCACCAAAAATAAATGATCAATGCTTGAGAATATAGATGTACTTAACCTAATTTAAACAATACAAAATGTACACATATTTTAAATCATCGCATTAGCCTATTAATTCATATAAATTTTAGCTTATATATATCAATTAAAAATAACTCTAATTTAACTTGTTTTTAAAGGCAAGGGCATTGCCCCAAGCCTAGGTTATCCATGTATAAGCAAGTTCCACTCCGGGAATTCAGATGTGTAGATGCGGTAGGGGCTGTAAGTGAAGAAAGCTGCACCTTCGCACATTGGTAGCTTCAAGCACAGGGCAATGAGCGGGACTCTGTGGAAGGGAAGTCAGCCAGTGCTCAGCTGCTCCTCTAGTTATCTCTTTTCTGACAGTTACAGTGATAAAGATAGGCAGTGTAGCTCCCTTCAGACACAAATATTGGATGTATGATACAGTGTAAGTCCAGAAAACTATTTTTTTTTACCTGCCTCCAAAATCCTTGCAATAAAGTGAATTGTGCACTCAATAAGTTATCCTTTTGTTGGTTGTTTTGACTTTTTTCTTTTTTCTTTTCTTTTAGTTGCTGTGATACTACCTAATGAAACAGAAAAGACTATTTTTCCTCTTCTTCCCAGAGAACACTCAGTGGGGTCTTGTGTGCCAGGTCCTGGACTCTTTTCTCCTGAAGTTAGCAGCTTTTCCATTTGGAGTACCTGGGAACACAAGAACACATTCACCCAAGGAAATGATCAGTTGCTTCTGAGTTTGGATACACCCCCCCAACAGCCACAGCTGTGCGGTTGCCCAGGGGAGCTCCACTTGGCTCCAACTGAGTGGTTATCAGCTCACTATGCTTTCAGTTTGCTCCAGTGTTGCTTAGTCAGAAGAATGTGTCTGGTCTGAGAAGAGCAAGAAATGAAAGCTTTTGTACTACGGGGATTAAAAAAAAATAAGCATGGAAAACCCAAGAAGTTTGTTGAATCCCAAAGGATGAATTACAAAGGATCTATGAGTTAAAATTAGTAGGACCAGGGGCTGCAGTGGTGGCTGGGTGGTTACAGCATTTGCCTGGCATGTGCGAGTACATGGGTTCAAACCCCAACACCCACACCAAGTGTCAGAGCAATGAAAGCCATGTGAAAAACTAAATAAAAATTGATTCTCTCTGTCTCTCTCTATCTCTCACTGTCCTTCTCACTTAAAAAAAAGAAAGAAAATTAGTAGGACTAAGAATTTAGGTGTCTGAATGCTGAGTACCACAATGGGGGTGGTGATGAACAGGGAGATGACTGAGTTTAGCTTGCAGATGAGAGGTGAAAGGTAATGTACCTGGAAGACCCAGGCATAGGGTATCTCTAGAGTAGAGGAATGAGTGATTGACAGGACAGTAGACCCATCCCCAACAATGCTAGGGAGGTGAGAATGATTCACCCAACAAAATAGCTAAGATGAAGAATTTTTCCAGAAGTAATTGTACATGAAAACTATCTAGAATTTTTCATGTCCCTAAGCATCAGGGAACAATCCTTATGGTTTACATCATAAAGCTATAAGACCATTCCCAAGATCTTACCAAGACTTTTAAAATGTATCTCACTAGAAGTCAAACATCACTGGCATACTCTGTGTTATCTGTTATCTTAATGAGTACAGAACTGGATTCTGAGCATGGTCATATAAGTATGTAGAATTCTAATACTCAGACAAGGTGATTTGTCCACTAACAGCTTGAAAATTTCAAACTTTAACCCACATTCAATCCCTTTCCCAACCTCCTTAATGAATGCAGAAAATAATCTCTTATGGCTTCAATTCAGTATTCAGTTCAGCCCAACCTTTGGGCTGGGGTCCCAGCAAGCCCACAAGAAACCCTTGAGTCTGGGTCCAACATATCCTTCCATCAGAAAGGACAGGCAAAGAGCTCACTTATGCTCAAAATGTTCATGACAGGATGCATGATGAGTGAAAATAAAGCAAGCTTCATGGGATAGAACCTAAGTTCTCAGCTGTGTGGTTTTAAGCAAGTTTCTCTTCCTTTCAGTGCTTCTGTTCCCTTGGTTGCAAAACGATTTCTCATAATACCACTTTTCTATACCAAGTCCTTTGTGGAGATTATAAACAACGATTCATGACAGTGGGGACACAGTAGATACTCACTAAGTAACATCCCAGAAAGTAGTTGATTTGCAACTTGAAACCAGGAGCAAGAATAATTTCTGATTTCATTTGTTCCAGAAAGAAATAGCAGCTTTTTATTGTCAGTCAGATTACTGCAGGGCTCAGCCACTAAGTGTAGTCAAAATAGAAGTCTGTGGAAGAATTCAGGGCCATGGGCCTCCATCACCTCACAGACAGGATTCTAAGTGAACCTGGGGACTGTTAACATTGACACATGCTGAGGGATGTCCTCTGTGGTGAACAACCCCATTACAATGATGAAACCCAAAAGCCATGTTCCGCCCACAGTGGTTCATTATGAACAAAACATGACGACTTCATTTGAGTGGAGGCTAATGGTGAACAGATGGGCTGGCAAGGCAAAGACCACAAAACACTGTCTCCAAAAATAAAGTTCTGTTCTGTAAACCCTGAATCCTGTTTTCACTTTACTTTTCAGTCTCTATTAGTGCAGGTGAGACTGAGGAAGATGGCTAACAGGAAACAGAGCATGGCCAGAGGATGTGTTTATGCTTCTACCACTCTAAAATATTCCCACTGGCTGCCCCCAGCAGGATGAAATTGAAGAGAGGAAGGGGGCCAGATATGGCCCTGAAACCATCTACAAGGTATCCATCTGGGTGGGTTTTGAAATTGGTTCTGCAAGAAGGTTTGGCTACAACATAATGAGGAAGACGAAAACAAACATTTGAGCTAGTGTCTAGACCCCCACTGTCACCGGTTTTATATATATGTGTATATACTCACCATTACAATGTCAAGCTCCTTCCAACCATGGTAAATTCAGGCGTTACAGAGTTTCGTGTTTGTGTCTTAATTGTAGGTTTTGGCTTTCTTTTGTTTTGTTTTGTTGGCAGGTCCCAATTTACTGCTGAGCTTTTAGGGTTAATCCCAGTGATGTGGAGGTAAGAAAAGTTTAGACACTAGAGAATCAATAGCAATGACAGAAGACTGGACTCTGAGACCTTCCTAAATCTTCATAAAATTAACTCTGATTCAACTGCATGAAAATTCATAAGTACTTGTAATTTCATGTCTGGGTTGACTGATGTAGGCATAAAACAGAGACCGCATAATAGAATTTGAATATAGGAGAAGCCTAAGAGTTTAAGGCATTGGCAGAAATTGGGAAGCAGGATGTTACCGTGGATTTGGGAGTTTAGCTTGTGTAAAAGCAGGTTGACTTTGGTACCCATATTTTACTTCATTAAGACTGACAAACATCCTACAGTTAGAGGTTATTGGCCCTATGTTTTAAGGAAACTGAAGATCAAAAAAGGAAAAGAAAAGTCAGTAAGTAGGGGAATCAGTATTTTAATCCAATTGTTCTTAGTGATCGGATGTATGACTTATCACAACCACAAAACTGCCTATCCCTTTGGCCTGGGAACCCTGCCACACTGGAAGAGATTTGATCACTGTGTACATTTTGTGCGCATCACACAAGACATGAATCCTAAACCTGCTTTCCTTTTTACACACTTAAAAAATAACTGTCTTTTCTTTTAAGCACTGTTACCCACCCATTACAAAAATAAAATGAAATCATCTCAAAAGCACAAAAACAAATTTAAAAATGTGTCAATCAAAATCCCACATAGGTACATTATTGCTGTCAAGAGTTGGTGAACATCATTGTTGGCATTTTCTTATATAGGCATTGGCTAGAAGATAATCTTATAAAACTGATATCAAAATTTAAAAGAAGTATAATAATATAAAAATTTCCAGATTAATCTATAGATTTGATATAATTTCATTAAAAACAAAGACAAGATTTAATACAGATTTGATGAGTCATTTCTGAAAATTTTAAGCAAGAGCATATAACTAGAAATAGTCAAAATATTTAGGAGAGAAGAAAATGGGAAATGTATTTTATCAGATATAAAATTCACTTTTAAGGTGAATTTTAGCAAAATAGAGATCACGCAGATTTGGTTCAGATACATGTATTTGTGTGTGTGTATCATATATATGCATACATACATATATGTGCGTGTAATTTATACATATGGAAAAAATAAAATTGAATGCTGTATGTAATTGTCAATTCCAAATGGATTTCAACCAAAATCAGTAAAGTAGCATAAACCTAAAAGAAAATATTGGAGGCTATATTTAACATCGAAGGAAGGAAGAGAAGGATTTTTTAGAAAACCGCAACACACAAACCATAAAGGAAAATTTAGTAAGTTTACCTATATTATTAAAGACAGGTGATACTTTTGGTTATGGTAAAGAGAATGACAAATATTACCCTCCCCCCAAAAAAAAAACCAGACTTAAAACTGCAGCAAGTTGTCAAAAATGAATTTCAATCTTCTGGAGAGTGACTGAAGGAAAAATTTTATTTATTTTTTAATATTGCTGGAATTTGGAGTAAAAATAATGGAGGTCTGAGGCTATTTGTGTGAGGCTGCTCCCATTCCCCTCATTCTTGAGGTCAGTTGCTATAGATTTACCACAGTTGGGGACTGGCCATGAAAACTAGCAGCTTTCCTGCCAGAGGTGGCTAATTTGTTTTGGAGGGGAAAGTGAAAATCTGTGGCTGATGGTGTTTTCAGTAAAAGTAGAAAACTAAGTAGGAAAATAAAAATGGGGAAAGCCCTATCAACATTAAACTAAGGTTGTTGTTAGTCCTGGTTGCAAATAGAACTTGGCAACTAGAAATCCATAAAATGGTTAGATAAGGTCTTCACACATTCATGTAAAACTGGGGAAATGTGGACACAAATGGAAGACCCTAGAAGAACCAGGAGAAAGCAAAGGCCCAGTCTATAAATGTGTCCCCCATTTCCCCCACACAGATCCATCCACAGGCTATGAAAGTCTTACATTTTCTAGACATTTGAGACGAATTCTTGACTGATGGCTCAGCTATTCAGACACAGGGAATCTATGCAAGCGTCAGTGGTCACACATTGTCAGGGAAACAATCTACAAAATTATAACATGAAAAGTGGGAGGGTAGAACCCATACTTAGGGGGAGAAAAAGCAATTTAAAAAATATAATCAAAAGAAATTATGTACAAGTGGTCCAGATGTTACTGTAGACAAAGACTTACATAAGGAAATGGTGTTTAAAGAACTAAAGGAAAACATAATGACAATAACTTCACAAATACTATACCTCTGCAAAGAAAATATAAATAATAGAAAAAGAAGCAAATTGAAAATATAACAGCTGACTTGAAAAACTCACTGAATATCTTTAAAAGAATATTTGAATTGAATTCAATAATACATCTATTGAAATTATGTGCTGTAAAAACTGAAGAGAAAAATACACAGGAAAAATAGACAGAGTCTCAGACTATGGGAGCACTTCAAACACTCCTTTTGGGCATCCTATCTGTGAGACTCTCCTCAACATTTAGGAAAAGGTTCTTTCTTCCTGAGTCAGTGGGCATCTACTGGCCATGGCCAATGCTCTCCAGATGCCTTTTACTGCAATTCCTTCATTCTTTTGTGGATTTTTCAAGTCTTTTCTATTTAATCACAAACTATAGTATTAAACTTTATACTAAAGAAACATTCTGTGGTAGTCCTTTTTAAAATAAAAGAAAGTCTGCTTACCTCTTTCTTTGTGTTTGCACGATTAAAACATACTAAGGCTTCAGTGTGGTGTTTATTGGATATCTGCCATTGACCTTATTTTCCTGGTGATTTAAGGGAATGAATTGGGAAAAAGGGCTGTGTTATCAAAGAATCATCCACTCATAGATCTGAAATGGCCATGGGTAAACCTCCTTAGGGGAGGAGGAAACTGCTTTTTCTCTTTTTTTCCTAAGAGGAATGTGACTTTTACGATAGCACTTGCCTTTCTAAGTTCTTAGGCATCAAGAGGGAAGAAAATGTTTAGAGAATCAAAATATTTTTAAAATACAAATTACTTTTCTTAATAAAATGAATGATGCATATTTTTGTATTTATCAAATGCAGATAGCATTATAACAGATTTTACCACTAATTTTCAAAAACAGAATATATTTTCCATCATGTTTTTCTACACCAAATTAACTTTATTGCAAAGTTCATATGGTTCAATATGTGTATACTCACTAAAAAGAAGTATGACTTGAATTTAAGAATAAGTTTGTTTATAGTTTAGTAAAACACAATTTCATATCTGTAAAATTGACAAAAGTATTTTAAAGTCTACATTATCAAGCATTAGCAAATAAATATTGAAATGGGAACATTCATACCCTAATGTAGGTCTATAAACTATTACTACTCCTTGGTAAACAATGATGCAGTCACTAATAAATATGAAAATAGACTTACAGCTTTCTCTAGGCTAGCAATTTGTCTCCTGATTATGTAACTTAGTAAAATACCCATGCACATAAAAGCATAAAAGAAGAACACTAGGGTTTTCAAGAGCACAAAAGTCAGAATCATCTCAAATGTCCACCAACAAACAGGGTTGTAATTAAATTCTGATAGACACTGTAACAGAATACTTTCCAGAAATATGAACAAATGATTTGGATCTACAGTTATCAACAATTGTAAATATCATAAACATAATAGTGAGTAAAAATTGGTTATAGAACTGTATGTACAGAATAATTCCTTTTACAAAATGTTTAAAAATGTGCATAACAAGCCAAGCACAGTTGAGCATGCCTACAATCCCAGCAACTAGAGAGGCAGAGGCAAGAGGATCACAAGTTTAAAGCCAACCTCAGCAATTTAGCAAGGCCCTAAGCAGTTTAGCAAGATCCTGTCTCAAAATAAATAAATAAATAAATAAAAATAAAAGGGCTGGGATGTGACTCAATGGTTAAATGCCCCTGAGCTCAATCCCTGGAACAAAAAAAAGTGCAAAACAAAATCATGCTTTATAGAGATGTATACACATCAGTGTAAAACTTAAAAATAAATGATAAATGCTTATTTGGGGTAGGAGAAGGGAAGGCATGAAAGAAAAGATGGAGACATAAATGGATGCAATGATATGTGAAACATTTTATTTATTAATCTGAATGGCCAATATGTAAAAATTTAGTTTTATTAATCTTTACACCTTTTGTAGACCTGAAACATTTCATTAAAATTTTATGAAAGAAAAACTCATGCAGCCCAACAACATTATGACAATTTGAAACAGTTCCACTTAGAAGTATTATAAACCTTCTGTTGATGTACAAAATTAAAAGTTCTGAGAAACTCAAAATTTTAATGCAAGTCAATAAAAGAAGTAAGTTCTATCTCAGGGGGCACCAAATACATGGGTAAGTTTATTTCATTGTTTCACAGTAGCACTACTTTAGGTAATGTATGGAAATTTCCAGTTTTCTCTTTTAGGACATCACCTCCAAAAACTTCTGTGAAAGATTTTAAGAATACTGGTATTTTTATCTAAGCATTCCCTGTTAACATGTGACAATTTTTTATATTGTACAACAATGTCATTTATGACTTCATCAACTGATTGCTATTGGTATCCTGAAAACAACATACTAAAAACTAATAACTTTGGAATATAAATCTAGATGTAACAAAAGATTATAAAGAGGAACAAGAATTTCTGTGATACTATTAAACTGGCATGCTCCAAAATATTTGAGAAAATAAGTTGTAGAGTGGGTGTGCCATCAGGTTCACTAAATAGAATAGCAGAGTAGCACTAATCTCTGAGTTATAATATATAAATCACGTATGTTGATAAATATCATGTAGTTCTCCCAGCCCTATTAGTCACATATGAGACATAAGAAGTTTTGACCTTAATTCAACTAACACAATAAATGGATGAACTGGATGAAGACTGATCCCTTTGGGTCGGGTTTGCATTCCCTATTCTTCACACTCCACCTATTCCTACTATTTAAATAAGGGACACAAACTGTAGCTTGAATGAGAATGTCCTGTGTAGCTTGTAAAAAGAAAGACTGAAGGGCCCCACCTCAGGAGTTTTGATTCCATAGGCCAGGGGTAGTCTGAAAATTTGCATTACTTACAAGTTCCCAAGTGCTGCTGCTGCTGCTGCTCTGTTCATCTACTCTTCGAACACAATCTTTCTTAACATTTATGTTTGTGACTCCTAATCCAGATCATGTGTTTAATGTCACGCTACAGTGTTTTCAAATAATTTATCTTTTTTTAGTACATTAACACTCTTGGCCTCACAGTAATGCTATTTCCACCCATTGGTACTTCAAGGTGCTTCCCTAAATGGTAGGAATAAAAGCAAAATTATTTCTTACAGTTCTGAGTAATAAATTTGAATGTATTCCTGGGAGCAGGTCTTACATATAGTACAGGACCCACTGTGGGTAAGGAGGGGAAAGGATTATGACCTCTTATCTTTTCAATGCTATGAGATATACTGGAGTGTACTTGGGAATTTGTACAAGTAACTCAAGTTATTTCATTCATTGGAAATGTGGCTAACAATTAATGATAATTCCCTTCTCTATGCCAATGAAGAATTTATAGGAAATTGTGCTGATATTGGAACTCAATATATAGTTCCCATTTCCTATCTCTCGTCTCATTCTCTGGTTGGAGTGAAGAAAATTTAGGGAAATATCATAGAGGATGTTGCCTTAAAGGACATGGAAGATTTGGGATTTGCCAATGTATTTATTTCCGAAGTGTTGCTAGTGTGACTGAAGAACTATTTTTAGTTAAATTTAAATGTAAATGTTTACATGGGACTACTAGTTCATGTATCCGGAATGTAGGTCTAGAGTTTAAGGTAAACCCCATAAGTCAGATCCTGATTCTTCTAGGCCTAGGTTCTCATGAAAATTGCTCTCTGAGTGCAACCCAATCTTCCTCCCCACTACATGGTTGTCACAAGAAATAAATTTGTTGAGCAAATGTCTAGCACCTAGGAGGTATTCAATAAATGTCATCTGCTATTCTAATGCTAATCATTAGTTTGATATTGATAAATTTTCTTCATCAGTTTTCCATGAAGGTGAAGTAGGTGAATTCAGTGGAAATGTTATCTAATGATATTTAGATTGTAGGCTATGGTTTGTGTGAGATTTGAAGGACCCATTTCAAAACTTTGTTATTTGAATATAGAGCATTCCAATGTCTTTAACCCTCTGAGTCCTGATTTGAATTTAAAAATACCAAAGGTTATTGCATACAATGAAACTGATTTGGCACTGAACTAATTTGAGCACAGGCTTGTTGACTCATAAGGCTGAGCCAGTATTCTGCTAAGAAACGAATATATTTATTACATAGTATAAAGCCACGTTCTCTACCTTTTGATTTTATGCACGTGAGATTGTGTTTGACATTGAAGTAGAAGGATCAACTGTCCTGAGCGCAAGAGACCTCATGGGGGGTACATTTTGCCTCAGATCACTTGAATTGTGTTGAGAGAGGCAAATGTTCAACTCTATGTGTTGGTTTCCTTCTCTGTCTCACGGAGAGGAAAAAATACACTGCAGTGATGTCTTCTTTTGAGAAATATGGAGGCCATTAAATAAATCATGAGAATTAGGTCTATGAAGTCTTAATGAAAATAAAGTGCATAATAGGAAAAGAAGGTACGATATATTTTATTCAGCTCTTCTGTACGGCCATGTGGATGAATTCTTCCCAAGAGACAGCACAATAATGGAGCATTTTAGTTGCAGATGTGGAATGGATATAGCTTCTAGCAGAATATTTTCTCTGGCTTTGTCCATGTGAAGCACAGATGTTTTACAAATCATCTTTCTATTAAGGCTGAGATAACCCAACTTGGTTTGAAAATAATCACATATTTCAAATTATGTTATTTCCCATGCAGTATGCTATGGGAAGAGAATTGGCTTCAGAAGGTGGTTTCTACCATGTTTCCCCAAGGTCCCCAATCCAGCAGCCTTGGGGAACCCAGGTACAGCATAGCCCCAAATCCTAACATACAAATCTCACAGCTACACATCTTACACTTCACATGAGAGTCTCCTCTTTCACAGGAAAAATGAGGAGACTTGGCATGACAGCTTCAGGGAAAAGCATTTTAAAATGAAAGTCCAGAAATGAATTGAACCTCTGCTCTCATGAGTCAAAGATCTGCCAAGGCTTGGGTCTTCCAGGCCAACTACAAAGGGCCGCCACTGAGGCCCAACTGGCTCCATATGGACATGTAGGCTTGGGGAGAACTCAAGTGATCTGTAGGTTTGTCTGGTAACAACTTTATCTCCCAAGAAATTATTGATGTTAATACGCGGAATAGTCAAAGGCTGAGCCCAATTCTCAGTTGTTTGATTCCAGCTCACTTTTATGGCTCTGCTGCTCCTCCCCAATCTCCTTCCTGTGGGACAATCAGTATCACACAGGGCCTGAAATCTCTTCCACTGGATGCGTAGTCTCCCTTGGACTCAACAAAACCCTTAGGTTGGTTCAGTGGCTAAATGGTTGGCACTGGTAATTTGGGAACTTTGGAGCAGAAACTTTCTCCTTAATCAGAGGAATGTAATCTTCTACCTATTACACTAAAAATGTAAGTGCAAAAACATTATTCAGAATTACTCAGTATTTAATAACTTTATCTGGAGACTGAAAGAATCCTAGTCTGAGTATGGTGCAGGCTGAGCATCCCTTATTGGAAATGCTTGAGATTAGAAGTGTTTCAGATTTCAGAGAGTTTTGGATTTTGTAATATTTGCATAGATTTTACCAGTTGAAAATTCCTAATCTGAAAATCTGAAATCCAAAATGCTCTGAAATTTGAAAAATTTAGTGTCATGTCAACTTTCAAAAAAATTTTTTTTAAAGTTCATATTATTTCAAATTTTTGATTTTCATATTAGGGATACTCAACCTGTATAGCAAGTCCTCTACCTTCTTCACAGTTTGACCTCCAGTTGGGGCCAAGGTGATGACAATCCCATGGTTCAGTATCATGCGCTTGGGTTTTATGGAACAGCCTACATCAGCATAAATACATGCTTGCTCAAGCACACTCACATGTGCACATGCAAGCATACACACACACACACACACACACACACACACTTGACTCTTTTTCAAAAATAACCAATAATTTAGCATTATCCTAGGCCCTCAGGGGAAAAAAAACTTTCCCCAGAAAAGTAAAAGTTGTCATAAATGCAGTACTTGTATTCCTTTGACAAACAGGACCTTAGGCTTCATTGTCAAGCATACTACAGAGGCATTTAGGAAGCAGGAAAAATTTCAATATCTGAAAGACGTTTCTTGTCTCATTAAGGTTAAAAAGATTTTTTTCCATCAGTTTCTCACACTTTCATACCTCATGATTGAATTGATTTGCAAAATAAGGCTACATAATTACTCAAAGTCACCTATACATAGCCAGAAACAAGTTATTTTGATTCCAAATCTAGTGGTAATCCCTCAACCATTTTGCTATGTGCCTTACTCATATGATTTTTTCATCTATGGAGATTCATGATCTCATGATGTGAAAGCTGGAAAGCCCAGACATCATCTCCTTCACTCGGCAGAGTGGTCTATAGCCCCAGGAGTTCATGTGGTTTGGGCAAGTTTACAAAGAAAATGAGTAATAGAAAAATCACCAGAAGGTGGTCCCAGGAATTCAGGGCTTGGGTATCTGAGCTGTTTCAAGCATCTCTACTCATACACATACTCATTTTTATTTTGTGGAAAAATATAACAGGGTTAAAATGGCCAAAATTCTGTTCCTTTATGGGAACTGTTAATTCTCCAAAGTGATAAGAATATCATATTGCAAAAGGCATTTAACATTCAGAGGTCTCAAAAACCCAGGGAGATTATTGAAAGGAACTCCAAATTTTGTTTCCTATTCTAGTAAATGCTTTAATCTTACAAAGAGGAAATTAAAATTACTGACCCGTACAGAGGCCCAAGACCCAACAGACCTGATCCGTAAGAGGAATGAGGGAACAATGGCTCCAAAGTAAAGCACAGATTTCTTCCCAAATTTGAAGATATAACAATAATGTTAGGTAAATGTTAAAATCATATGGTTTTCCTTCTTCCATTTATTGACATGTTATTTTTTACTTCTTTGTACACAGATTTACATACTCCCAAGGACTGAGGTGAGAAAATCAATGTTGGAAAATGAAGGACCAGGCTCTTTGGTATGGTTGAACTTAAAGTTCAGTGCTTTAGAAGTATCTGGCAAGCCATAAAAAAGACACTCAAACCCGGGCACCACGTTGTAGGAGGCCCTGGTGTGGGCCTTCCAAAACTTGCCCTAGTGAAGTTCAGCTAATATAGACAGCATCCAGGCCAGAAATCAACATTTACTCTTTTCACTCAAGAAATCCTGATTAAAGTGCAGGGAAAAACCCTTCTCCCCGCCCTCTCTGCATCAAAATGTACTGAGGCATACAGAGTAAGTCATTGGAGCCCTCTTTAGACTTCTCACCTCTTCTGTAAATCCTGTCATATTCTGGGACCATGCCAAAGATAGAGATGTGAACCCAAGAGGTTCCTACAAATCTCTGTGATTAAGAAAATTATGCAGCTCATGTAACTCATGGGACAGAGAGATAGCTGTAGTGACTCTTCAGATCTACTCTTCCAAACCCAGGTCTGCTGAGTCAACTGTCTATTAAGTTCAGTTCTTTGAAGAACCAGCTGTACTGTTTCCCTCTCTGGTCCTACCACCAGAAGGTGCTCATGTATCAGCCAGGTCTGGTGCAGACACTTCCTCTGCTGCTTTAGTGACAGCACAACTACCATCTGCATTTAGACTTCTGAGGAGGATTAAGGGTTAGTATAGGGCTGACAAATGGAAAAGCACTTGGTAAACAACATCTAATTTTAACCTTCCTCACTGCTTAGAAGAATCCAGAATACCCTGACTCTGACCTTTTTTTCTGTAAGACATGAAGGAACCATCAGGGTTCCTCTTCCAAAGATGTCAAGCCCTCTTGGATGAGAATATCCATCTGGTCTCTGAGCACATGGATCTGGAAACACTTAATGTTTGAATGGAGAGTCTTAGATTATATTTTGCAGTGGATTGTAATTTCTTCATTTTGTTCAAGGGGGTAGGGACATATTGTAGTTGGAAGAAGACTTGAGGATCAAAATCCAATACCCTGCTCAAACAAGATTTCCTTTGACAAATGTTTGAACATCTCCTTCTATAACATTCAGAGAACTGGGAACTGCTTATTTCACAAAGTAAACTCATCCCATTGGAGGGCAATTCTAATCATTACTTTTTTAAAAAAAAAAAGCTCATTCTTGTATGGAGCAAACTCTGCCTCCTCTATAAACTCTTCATTGACCTTACTTAGTTCTTCCCTCTTGACTTGCAAGATGATGCTGGCATTAGAATGGCAGATAAATCCTCTTTCATTTTTTTTTTATTCATTCAACATAGTCTTACATATAGGAAGGAATCATTGCCACAAAATCATGAACACATGCATAATGACAGAAAAAGCTGAGACTGATGCCAGTACATGGTCTTCCCCCTTTGGGTCCCCCCCACCCCCAATCCCATGTTTCCCCTATTTT
>PVKS010037825.1:0-18357 GCA_004027875.1 Aplodontia rufa
CTGTTCAAAGAAGTAATCTACTTGGCTTTGTTTTGAATATTGAATTATGGGGCTGTTTGCTTTACCACTCCCATTTACTCTTTGCATTTTAAGGCCCTACATTGTAATAACTGACACCAATCATAAAGGTCTGCAAAAAGAAGGTGATAAATGTCATCAATATTGAATATCCACTGCCTATCTAGAAAGGTTTCCAGTTAGGAGAAAAATTTCCTGGGTAAAATATCAGTGTTACAGGAGAAGATAACCAGTCACCATGTTCTTTCTAAAGCTTGCTCCTAAATAGACTATATCCAGAAACTTAAAAGAAATATTGAAGACAGTTTTAATTTATTAAGTCTCATAAGAAAATCAGGTACCCACAGAGTACTAGAGTTGATGAGATGCTAGAGAATTCATTTGGCATTTTCATATTGACTTTAGGTTTTTTTCCTCACCATTAGTTTTATCTTTGGAGAAAAGTGGCCTGTACTAGAGCTGAGGATTCTTCTAGTCTGCTGAAACTGTGGTAATCTGTGCACAGCGTTTTCCATTCTTATTCAGCCTGTTGGATGGAATTAGCTACCATCCATACGGATATCTATAAAAAATGCACTGTCTTTATCACAAAGATTTCATAACTTATTAATGCACATTGACCATAATTTTTAGAAAACACTTTTTTCTATTAAAAGTAAATCAGCTGAGAGAGACTGGTATAGATTGCAGTGATGATCAACAGAACTTTCTGCATTCACGGAAATATTCTATTATCTGTACTGTCTAATGCTATAGCTATTACTAACAAATGGCTATTGAGACTTGACATCTAGTTGGTGGAATTGAGAAACTTAACTTTTACCTTATTTAATTTTAATTAATTTAAACTTAACTTGCCACAAATGACTGGTATCATATTAGACAGGACAGGCCTGGGAAGAATATGGATATGCTGTCTATTATAGGTTTTAATCATTGTCTCTCCTCTTCCTAGCTAGTTTCTTGAGCTCTTCTCTGAGCTTCTGTCTCCTAATTTATAAAGCAGGGACAATTATATTTACCCTGCTGTCTCTTGTGACCACCCAATGAGATAATACAAAGAGCCTAGGACTGTGCCTGGCACAGAGTAGACCCATAAAACAATAATAATACTTAATATTTGCTGAATACTTTCTAAGAGTAATCCCATTGCTAGAAGCTTTACAAACATTTCTTTTATCTCCACAACAAATATATAGCACTGAAGCTTTCAGAATTGCCATGCTATGAAGAAGGGAACAGATGTCCAAGGCACGTAGCGAATGATTTGCAGAGGTTGTCAAATCCAGGTGACAGGTCCCCAAGTTTGTAATTTCAACTATAATATATAAAGTAAACACTTGATACCTTGAAATGCTGTCATCATGGGCATTTCTGAATCCTGTATCTGAATATCCATAGATTGTCCTGTCCCTTACAAATGAAGTCTACTAGATAATACAGAAAGCAGGGCAAGTTAAATGAGGAACACTTTGTCCTAACTTGTCTGAGCATGTATGTTTAAAGATAAACCTTGGCTCCCTGTCAGGATTTTAAATGCAAAAAAAACATTAGGAGCAGGGCTCATTGCACAACCCTGCAACAACATCACTATTTACCTTTTGTGAAATGAGCCAAAGTTTTGCACATTTAAAAATCAGCTAACTTTAGCTTCTTTAATTCATGCCAATGTATTTCAGTGATCCATGCCTTTTTGGTTTTGTTTAAAGCCAGTATCACCTTCCAGAGACTTTCAGTGATTGTGTGACAGTAAAATATAATAGAGATTTAAAATTTTAGAGATTTAAATGCTTTTCATAGAATGTTGCTGTTTTTAAAACTTTTGAGTTTATATTGTGACTAATTTGTGTATTTAAGAAGGATCTGTTTAGGGAATATACTACATATATTTAATAGCATATTTTTCTGAAATATACTTTCTATAACATCTTTTCAAAAATTCTTATTTATATATGGGTTATCGTTCCCATTATAAAAAACAGTGCACACACAAATACTACTGTTTATTTTAGCAATACAAAGAGATTTAGGTTCTTGTAATAAACGTTACTCTGTAGATATGTAAAATTAACCATCTTCACATATTCAGAGACTCCAGTAAAAAAACTAGGCTTTCAATACAAAATACAGCACAGTGCACATTATATATAACTTCCAAGATTTAGCGTATTAGTATCAAGAGTGTGGTTGCAATGGTTTTTAAGGACTGTAGAACTTGTAATTTTTTAACCATTGCTCTCATTGCCTTTGGAGGAGCTTTGTAGAAATGAGAGACCAAGGGTCACAGCTCAGTACAGAACCTGTGAGTGAATATAAATCACTCATGCATTCTGTTCTTCTAAATGTGACTTTCAGAGACCGTGCTGTGACGAGCCAGTTTCGAAATTCATCATGCTGTCCCAAACATAAAACACTGTTTTTGAGGGAGAAGCAATACTCGATTTCATTAACTCTACTGGGAAAAGTACTCTGGAGTATCTCCATAGAATATTAAATTTCAACATTGAAAGAATTATTTAAGAACATTTTTCCATTTCCTACTAACTGCAAAACATAACTACGGCGGGTACCAAAAGAAAATAATTTGACTAGAGTAAATCGTTTGTCAAGAGAATACATTAAAAATAAATTTAAGTTTCATGCTTGAGTCTAAAGGCATGAACTGAATGGAAAATTACGGCATATTTAAGGTATGTACCACCCTTCCTAATTTAACTTATGGTCTTACTAATAAATACTTCCTTGAACATGTGCTTCACACATCATAAAATTTATGAACAGGCTACATACTGACTTTCAAGGAACCATTTGTACAAGGTTTCCTTCTGAGGGTTAAGAACCACATTCCAGGGCCCTGAGTTATGTTTCAAAAAGGAAAAGACACAAACAAGTTACTTAGCTAAAAATCCATGAGCACAGCAGGCTGTGTGCAATGTGTTATTTCAGTGTACCTGCACTGAACTGAGCTTCTGGCTTGGAAATGGCATCAAGAGGATCAACCAATCTTGTACAGTCTTTTCTAGGAATACCTTGGAAGGGCCCTACTAAAATACACCTGGGGAAAAGGGTGTATAAGCAAAGAAGCAGACAAATTAACATAAAATAAAAAAAATCCCGGCAAGTTCTATGAGGGTAACGAGTGGGGTCAATGACAATAAAAAATAATTGTTGGGAATGGGGTGGGAAACTCACTTAGATACGTTGGTCAAGAAAGCCAAGTTGAAGAGTTGTTATTTAAACCAAATCCTAAGGAGTTGAGGGTACTGGGGAAATATGATGTGTGAATGTATGAAAATGTAACAATAAACCCTTTCAAAGTGTAAAACTATAATGCACCAATAAAAAAAGATAAGGTAAAAAAAAAGTAACCCAAAGAATGAGAAAAGACCTTCATACAAAGGACAGGAAGGGAGGGAGAGTGAGCATGCTGCACCTCCCTGCTTGTTAGAGAAACTCAGTCACTGAGGTTAGAACTGAGGAGGCCAGAGGGAGCAAGGGGATTAGACAAGATGAAGTGGAACAGGGCTGGGTCCTCCATGAACTAAGAGGATCAGGCGATTTATCTTTATTTCCCCACCAATATTGCTTCTTTCTCTTCCCCTGCCCCCAAGGAAGGTATTTGGTGAGTTTTTAGAAACAATTTTTTTCTATGTCCTTAACAAGTCTTTCCTTACTTTCTAATGATAACTAGAGACTAGAAGTGACCTTTGGAATAGGATTATGTCTGAGCTCATCTTAGTACTTTAAAAGATGAAGGAATCCATAAAACCTTTTCTTTAGATAATAATCCCACCAAACTCTAAACATCTCCTTGAGAATGTATAAATGAGACTTCTAAACAAGTTTAAGCTGCTTGGAAGGAGAGAAAAACATCTTGACTTGGGACTATTAGGTACTTGGGATATTCTAAATGCTCATTCCTATGACAAGAATGACCATGTAGCTGAAGCAAACAAGAACAGATAAAACTGTGAAGTCTTGCAGCGCACAATAAATAATTTTTAAAATAGTGAGAGCTAATGCTTATGGAGCACTTATTATTTCAGGTATTCTTCAAGGGACTTTTTACGGATGAATTCATGTAGCCTTACAACTCCATAAGACATGTTCTACTCTCATTTTGCAAATGAGGAGGCAAGCGCAAGAGCTAAATAATTTGTCCAATATCACACATCTAATATGTGTCGGAACTGGACCACCCACAAAATTGGACTCCTGATGTTGAGGAAAACAACTGAGTAGAGAAATAAAGAAAGCACCAAAGCATGCCAGGAAAACATTATTATCCCAGATTTCCTTCAAGTTGGCAAGGAAAACAATTCAGCCTTTCCTCCTGTCCTTGCCCTGGCTATCCCTGTGACATTCATAAAACTGTCATAAAACTCTCAATCCCTTCAATTGCACGGTGCACACCTCCATGCAGCAGATAGTTTCTGACAGCTGCAAGTGTTTTCTTTATGCTGAAGCACAATCTTCCCTTGTCACCTTTCTTTTAAACCAGATGTCTTGGCAATGTCTGTAAAGATAACAACTGTACTAAGTTTTTCCTAGGTGGAGTAGCCTCTTTCTTCTACATGTCAGGTTTTATGGGTACCAAACCCTTGACCACCCTCTCTGCTCTTCTTTGGATGATATGTTCCAATGTGCTGATGTCCCATGACAGCATGAATGTCTTCAATGGGACATAATAAATGTGAGCTGCTCTCTTCCTACATGGTGGGCTCACTGTTATATTTTAAATGATATGGCCCATGTCTAATTAGTCTTTTATGGCAACTTCAACTCCGTTGACTCACATGAACATTTTGGTCAACAAAAGTGGTATTTATCAGTGCTTAGGCATGGGAAAAGGGAGGAGTGGGGTGGAAGTGGGAGAGAGGTGTAGGATTGAGAAGACCATTGTGATGTTGGTAGTTTAGACAAAGGGTTAATGGTGGTGGAAGAGAGAAATGACTGAGTTGTAGATTATTTTGATGATAAAGCTAATAGAATTTTTGGATAAGTTGAATGGGTAGAATGAAGAATAAGAGAAGTTAAGGATGAGTCCCTGCTGGAGAGGTGGAGTTGCCACCTGCTGAGATGAAAAGGCTCTAGGATTACCTTAGACACTCTGCTCCTATTGAAGGGTTGATTTCTCCATTGGATTTCCTCATTTTTTTCATATTTCTCAAATTGCCTTACTAAACCCAGCTTTAGTTGTCGTCCATCATATATTTGATTAGGCAGATTTTTCCAGGCTAGAAACTTTCATTACCTGCCACTGAAGTACAAGCTTACACTCTGCTTCCTCATTGCGTGGGGATATTGTTTTCTTAGATACTTGTTCTTATCTTCCTTATTAAGATTATAGCTTTTGCATGGGAATGGGATTGTACCTAGTTTGGGTCTGGAACTTTTTTCTTCTGTCTAGCACATACATGATGTAACATATCTGATGATTGCTCGTATTTTCTTCTGCAGCTATCCTTAACTAACAAGATGACAGCCACTTTCTCTCAAGTCTGCAAGCCGTTTCAGCCTCATGAAAGATTTATATATCCTTGTTTGAAATTAGGGTTATAACTGACCTATCTTATCACTGCCTTTCAAAATTCAATATAAATGAAACTATTTACCAGGTAGGTAAATTTTGGCTAGGGGTCAAACCAATGCTTGAATGATTAACGTCCTTCAATGATTAACATCTCATTTTCCTGTGTGTAAAACGGTTATGATAGCAATGCTGTCTTTCTGGAGTCATTGCTAGGATTGAATAGGGGAACATGTATTAAACTGTTCGCCTTTGAGACTTTTGTGGTTTTGATCAGGAGTATAACATGATTATTCTTTATGTCAGGGGAGTTCAAGCATCAGCTATTATAATGCCACATTTCTCTCTCTCCTTCTGTCCTTACCAAATGTCCCTCACTGTGACTCTGCTCTTATGTCTGTGACTCCCTAACTACAGGAATAGGGAGAGAGGAAAAGGATCTAGGAGGTTTTAAAGATCTGCAGCGTGCCAGGCCCTGGGCTAAGTGCAGTAAATAAGTTCTTCTCTTATTCTTCCTCCCCAATGTTGAGATGCATTGCCTCTTCAACATGTGGAGAAAGTGAGGTCAGATAATTTATAAATTAAGTTCACAGAACAGAGTCAAAGTCAGCTCTGCTAAGCTGGGCATGGTGGCATGCACCTGTAGTACTGGTTACCCAGGTAGCTGAGGCAGGAGGATCACTTGAGTCCTGGAGTTTGAGATCAGCCTGGACAAATAGCCAGATTCCCCAGACCCCTGCAAAATGCCCAGCTCTGCTGACTCTGATGCAGGTGCTCCTTTGCAATAAGGTTGTTTTTATGGGTAGAAGAGCTTTCTTTACACACTACATTCTTTCACTTTCTTTTCTAAATAAAAACAAAAAATTCTTTTTAAAAAGTATGCTTCCATTATCATATTATAGCCTTATATTTTAGCTTTACCAGTGAAACTATGTGTATTCTCCATGCTTAGTTTGTTTTTCCTACATACATGTGTATATATACGAATCATGATGAAGGACTTCAGTGGATGTGAGTGGACCTTGTAGGATGGATAGGTGAAGTTTGCCCAGAGAGAGGGGGAAAAAAAAAAAAGGAATAAGGCATCCAGGAAGCAGGCAGAGCTGGGACCAAAATCTACACACTTGCACCTGATTGCAGAATGATTTAAAAGCCCAAGTGAAAGTTTTAGACTTAATCCTGCAAGCAATGAGACACCAGCATAAAGCAGGGTTGCAGGGTGATCTTGGACATCAGGGAGATTGCTCTCAGAGTTGTGCAAGCTGAGTGTGGAGAGCAAGGCCAAGTTAATTCAGTCATCCAGGCATGAAATAATAAAGGCTCCAACTAAGTTGTCACGAGGGGCAACTTGGGCAGTCTTTGCCCCCGTAACCCATTGAATAGCAGTCTTCTCTGTGCCAACAGTGTGTGTGGAAACTGGAAAGCTGAGGGAGAAAAGAATTTCATCAATAGAGCTCTACATAGAAAAAAACAAAATTGATACACTGTTCAAGAGTGTTAAGGAACCTCTCAAGGCTGCTCTCTGTGGTCATTTATACCCACTCTCAAGGGAGTCCTGTGACCATGAAGTAACTATGTACCCTGCCACATTGCCCTTCACCCAGCATTGCATTATGCAGGAAGGTGGGTGGATACTCTTGCAGATAAAGATTTCACAGCTTAAAAAGATTGAACAAATTGCTCAAGGTCATAGACCCAACAAGGCCCAGGACACAGAGTACTTCAGTGCTCTAGTGCTTTTTTGATTAAGAGCAAAGCTACATAGAGAGACAAATGCAAAAGTTTGAAAGAAAGATCATAGTAAAATTAGAGAATTCATTGCATGGAGTAGAACTTTTTCTAATTGCTCAGCTAAAAATTAGGCAAATCAATAGAATGCAGTGGGAAAAAATAAACAAAACTATCCCTCTCTCTCTCTCTCTCTCTCTCGATCCAAAAGAAATAGCTCATAGCTATTCTATAGACCTGAAATTTGAAAAATTTGAAATTTGAAAGTCTGGGCCTGAAATTTAAAAGGAGAAATTTAAGTAGGTATTTCAAAACTAAGGCTGTGTAGTTAAACATTCTACATTCTGTCATCTTAAAGAAGCAAAGTAGCACTAGAAGTGATCAGTAATATTTTTTGAATTAGTTAGCCTTCTTCTTCTTCTTCTTTTTTTTTTTTTTTTTTTTTTTGGTTAGTGAATCTCCTGATATGTAGGCACTAGCAAAATTGTCAGACTGTAGGTTTGGTAAATGTGAAGTTAACATATTTCTTTAGTGTTTGAAATTGTCACACTTAGAACTTCCTAAATTTGTAAATTCTAAATTTTCAGTCCAAATGAAATCCATTCCAGGGTGATAGGAAAAATTAAGCCTAACATATAAGAAAGGTACTACTAATTTAGAGATTGTAGGCGCAACCTCCAGATTATAAACATCGGTTAATAGCGCAGTTCTCCCACCCATGTGTCAGCTCAGGAGCTCAGGGAAGGAACTTTCTTAAGTCTCTCATGGGAGGTAAACGTATCTGGTAGATGGCCTTGTGGCTTGATTGACAGAGAAGCTATTGTGATCCGGCAGCCTGAGACAGTGGGACATGCTAAAGCTGCCTGGGAAATGAAAAAACAAAACCTTCCAGCTCTGTTTATAACCATCAAGTACAGTCATAGGTGAAATCAGTATCTTCACTCTTCTCACTCCAGTGCAGACTCCCACCTCTGAAGGATCAAGGGCTTAGCAATGCAGTAAAATAGCACATGGACGTAGGCAAATTTATTGTACATGTTATTTGCTAGTTAAAACTATTCACACAGGATTTTTTTACTTTTTGACAGTGTTCTGTAAAAATGGTCTCTATACCAAACAAGCCCTGTTTTTTACACTATAATAACAATCTTCATCTTCAAGTAAACACACAGTTCTCTTCAAGAAAGGAGGGCTCTGTATTTTTTCTTGCTATGTGCAAGGCAAATAGATTTTATAGGGCTCTGGCAGTGACTTGAGAGTTTTCACTTCTGTGGCTTATTCTTTTGAAACAGGGGAGGGGATTCTAGCTATGAACTGAAGGGTTGTCATTTGATTAAGTGGATGGTAAAGACTGGCTCTGCCTTAAGAGTGGCATATAAAATTGAGAGAAAATGCTTTCCTTTGGCTATACAAAGTACTCAGTCCTGGACGGTCGCGAAAACTGAGCTTCCTACTTCATTTGGAAAAAAAGATTTTCTCTAAATTATAACTTTTTAAGAATTCAATATTCCACAACAAACATTATTAAAATCAGAGAATAAGGGAAGATACTTTTGCATCAATTCAAAGAGATGGATAAAAAGCAAAAGGCACATCTTTGTTCATTTTAACACTATTAATAAAAAGAACAAATATTTGCAGATTTATCTATCTGTCTCATGCTATATAGTAATTTGTTTTCCATTTTAATTCTGTCAATTATATGCTGGGAATTTTGCTTACCAGTCACAAAAATGAGTGTATAAAAACAATTCCATAATAAGATTCATGTTTTAAGTTTCCATTGAAGTCTTCAATTTTTGTCTATGTTTTTGGAAATATTCATAGGCTGGGATTTAGCAGTCAAGTTTTTACTTGGTAGAGATGAGAGAATGGGGCCAGCAACCTCCTGTCCATTAGGTTAATTCATGTTTCATTGAATATAAATTTTTCCTCATCTTTTCTTCTCTTTAAATCACCATTATCACTCATGGAACCATTCCTGGGCTACGGTCAGCCTGCTCATTATCTCTCCCCATTTGGTCTATGAAACACAGCTGGGACTAGGGCCTTCTAAACACAAATCTGATCCCTTCACTCTCTTCATAAGAAAAATGCAAACTGAGGGCCAAAGAGACACACTGCAGGAGAGGAGACTTCAACAAATGCAAACAAAGCATTGTAGACACTCACAGACTTGGAGGCATTGGAGAAACTATATTTCATCAGAGTAAAATGCAGCCTAAAAAAAATAAGGTGATCTTTTTCAATCTGTAAAAATCTTGAACTCATTTCTCTGACTTCATAGGACAACGATCTGTGGGGCACTAATGGAATGGGATACCTGGGCCCTATGTGAGAAAGAATCTTCCTTACCTGTGGGTTGAGGGCCAAGTAGGACACTTAAACCCCTTCCTAGTTTAGACCTTTCCTTCTCTGTTGCCTAAAAGTTTTACCTTCACCAATGTTAAACTAGTTACAGTTTCTTAAACCTATTCTCCTATTTTGCATTTCAAAGATCATCTACATATTATGTTTCCTCTAGAGGATTGCCTTACTTTCTGTTTTTGCCTGACAAACTAATGGGGAGTCTTCAAAACCGCGCTGAAGCATCATTTCCTCATCTCCTCAAAAGCCGTCTTCTCTGTCATCATTAACCGTCAAGATGTGATTCAATATACTTAATATACTCTGCTTGCCTGTTTTCATGACTTTGCTCTGTGCTAGACTTGATAAGCCCTCAAGGATGGAGTCCATGCCTTTTCAATCTTGCTGTTTTCTTACAGAGTGCCAGGCACAAAATTGGTACCCAACACATGTGTGGCTGAATGGAAATATATAAGGAAATGATTATTTTCCACATCTGCCTTTTAGTTGTGAGTGTCCCACATTAGTCTGTCCCATGACTGTCCCATAATCTGTCCCATGGCTGATCATCATTTGTCTCTTTCAATTTTGTGTCCAACAGCTAGTGCCAGGAGAAGATCAAGGCCAGGGGTCTGCATCTTGACTCCAGATTTTAAAAGTCCTGTAGCCCTCGCTCTTAGGAAACAGCAGAAGAGGAGACATTGGTACTGGGACCCTTCCACAAATGTAACTGAGCTTGTTTATGTACCCTGGAAATATGCAATGGCAATGAAATAAGGTATCAGATTCGACAGGCAACAAGCCATAGCACTAATATCCCCAAAATGAACCATTAATTTCTTCTTTCACTCACCAACTGCACAGCTTGGGAACATATTTTAAAAATCCAATCTTATTTTTTTGAAGTATTTTCCAGTGTCTACATAGCAGCCAGTTCTCCTTATATTATTCGTGATTGGACTTGTGACCACTTTTTTCCACTACTTAACTGAGTATAGTATCATTTCCACTTTGCTACTGCCTGATAGCAGAGAAATGCAAGCTATAAAACTGCAATCATCAAGAAATACTAACGGAGGGGTGAACATATCCTTTTACAGTGCTTAAAAGCTTAAGTTGTAATAATAAAATGTTGGCTCTTACTTCCTGAAACAATCTAAAGAACTTGAAGGAAATGAAAATAAAATCCAGCAGGATTACAAAATAAGGGCAGAGTTAAGGAAAAAATGCTTTGAGTACTAAAAGAAATCTAAAATAAACAAAAAAATAATACATTTGAGATGCTGTTATTTGACCCAGACAATTGGTACAAAGTTACCTAACTGGAGACTCCTTGAAGAATCTAGTAATGTACTTGTTGGAAGAAAGCAGGAAAAAATTTTTTCCTGGATACTCATCTGTATTCAACCAGCTAGCAGGGTTGGATAAAGAGGAAAATGGATTCCTGCTGGTTTGTTCCAGTGTTTTGTGTCTAAAACCCTTGTCAGAAGCAGAATGGTCAGACTAAGCAAGCAGAGAAACTTAATTCTTGACAAGACAGGCCTATGCTTAAAGACAAAAGGGGCACAGCCACAGAAAAAGTGAAGCTATCTGACGCGAGTTGATTAATTAGTAATATCTCTGAGCACAGTAAACAGTTCTAAGTCTAGCATTTAAAATCATGATTAATTACTGCACGTGCTTGAGAATTTGAAAGTGTAAGGTGAAATCGCATTTCATTGTTTGACTTAGAAGTTCCCAGCAGAGGCATTACAGAATTCTGAAGGTGGGCAGCTGCTGAAAGGGATCACAATCCACTACAACTAGTTAACAGTGGGAAAGAAAAAGTTCAAGGAAACATGTCATCTTAGTGTGTTTGTATTAGTCGAGTTTCTAGCAAACACATAAAAATAACCCTATTCATGAAAGTTAGCCTTCAACCCACATATTCTCGTGTAACAGATCTTCAAGACTCAGAACAAGCCAGGAAGTCCTCCCAACTGCTTGAGCTCCATTGTTATGTGTCTCCTACAGGTTATATTTTCAAATTTTCTTTCTCTTTAAGTATTTTATTTTGTCTCTTAGCTAAAAATAAGTCCTTTTTTCCTCCTACTGAATCCATTTCCACTGACTCTGTTTTGGCAGCAGATCCCCCCTTGAGACCCACATACCATACCAGATAAACATGCTGGTGTGCAAACGAACCCACACACTCACACTCAGCTCACACTCATATGCAATTCTGTGTTTACCATTTTATGGGGTCAGTGATCACATAATTGCATCTTTGGATACCAGGTTAGGAATTCTTGCTTGGTTGATATGTGTTGTTCTGGCACTTAGACAAAATTAAGGACAAGTCTGCCTCTGGTTCATCCTGCTCCTTTGTAGGGAACACTTACAGAGTGCCAGCTGGATGCCAGATTTAACTTTAGATGACAAGGACATAAGCTGCTGCAATTCTTTCATTCCTACCTATTTACAATGTTTTAGAACTCCTCTATATTTATTTTAATTTCTACTCAAATGATATATACACATTTTATATAAAAGATAGTACTATTTTAACAAATTCATAGTGTTTAAATGTTGCTGGGTAAATTCTTTACTATAAAATCCTTCCAAAGTAATGATAAAGAGATAGAAATATTAATTATTCTGATTTTATTTTGTACACATATATACATGTATTGAAATACCTTACAGATATATAAATGTGTACCTTACAGATATATAAATGGAAATACTAATACTCTGATTTGAAATCATATACCAAATAATCACACAGTACCCCCCCAAATTATGTATAATTAAAACAATAATTCTTTTTAAAAGTTCCTTACTCCATAATTTGGGTATTGTGAATTATGCTACTATAAACATTGAAGTGGCTATATCACTATAGTATGCCAATTTTAGCTCTTTTAGATAAATACAGAGGAAGTGGAATAGCTGGGTCATATGGTGGTTCCACTTTTAGCTTTTTGAGGAATCTCCACACTGCTTTCCAGAATCATTGCACTAATTTGTAGTCTAAGAAAATGTGGTATATATAAACAATGGAGTTTTTACTCAACCAAAAAGAAGAATGAAATAATGGCATTTGCTGGTAATGGAGGAAATCAGCTGAGTGAAATAAGCAAGGCTCAGAAAATCAAGGGTGGAATGTTTCTCTTACATGTAGAAGACAAAGCAAAATAAGAAGGCAGTGGGGGTAGGGATCAGATATCATAAAGATACAGGGAAGAGCAGTGGAGTAGAAGTAGGAGAATGAGAGGGAAGGAGGAAGGAAGGGAAAGAGAAAAATATGGAATGAATCTAACAGAATTATATTAGTATACAAATGTATCAAAGAGACATAGTACGAATCAAAAATAAAGGAGTATACAGAAGATCAGTAGAGTATAGGAGTGAGAAGGGGGAGGGGAGAAAAGACAGGATGAAAGGGGTTGGGATGAAATTTATATATATATAATTATGTCAAAAGGAACCCAGATACTGTGTATAAATATAGTGCCCTGATTTAAAAAAAGATCCTTACTGTAAGGGTTTGAAATGACTTTGAAGACTATAGCAGTGTTACCTGGCAAAAACAATTCTTCTTGAAGTTTTGCTCTGGCCTGTCGGGAAAAGCACCTTTTCTTCAGCCAATCAGCTTCAAATTCACTGCAGTGGTCATCGGGCCACGTGATACACACCTTGTAAGAGAAAGCAAGTGTCACTGATGTGTATGTTACGCTGTGCTCTCTGTGGTTGCACTGTTTCTCAATGTTACTTATGGTACTCAGGGAATCCAATGATCTCTTGTTTTTTTCCCCTGCAAGCCAAGGGGATACACCTGAGGTGAGGCCACTAGCAGAGCATGCAAGAAGGAGAATTTGGCTTGTTTGAAGTTCTTTTCCTATATTCTCTAAAACCTGTTGCCCACAAACTTTGTGTGATGGCTGAAGTTAGATATGTTGATTCCTGCCAATAGTATTAGAAATAGTAATTATGATGAGAAAAAAATAGCAACATGAAAGTGATCACACAATTTTGAGTCCTTACTTCTTAATAAGAAGCACAAATGTAACTCATTTTAATCCTCATAACTGTAGGGAGAAGGTACTACTATTGGCAGTGAGACACGGAGTAAGATCTCAGGCTGAGATGAGAACAAAAGAATGGGGAAAAGATGCTTTCTGGCAACATTTGCTCTTCTGATAAGAATTCTGGTACATTTGGAAGAGAGAAATGTGGAGTGGTGGCTACATCTGGTTTGATGCTGAGAACTATGCTTTCCTGACAAACCTTGCATATCTACCAACTAATTTCTAAAAATTCACTGATAAATTGAAAAAAAAAACACTTATCAGTTCTAGTTTTTGAAAGTCCACTGCATGTGGCACACTGCGTTAAAGTTTTTTTTAAACAAATATTGTTTCATTGAATCCTGACAGTATTGCTCTGAGCAAATTCTGTCAGTATCTCTAGTTTACAAATGAGCCAAATGAGGATCAGAGCACTGCCTTTATGGTGCAAATAGTTTGTGTCTTCAATGTCATCCATTCAAAGAATAATGAGCAATAATGCATATTTCACTAAATATGGTGGTAGTAATAAAAATAGCTCATACTTTCACTTACTGAAAATGCTTAATTTGCATCAAGCACTACATGAACATGACTATACAGTTGGTATATCATGACCATGTGGAAAATAAGTTGTTTAAATTATTGTAGACAAGGCCCTTCGTTTAATAAGAAGAAAGTGATCATTCAGAGATAATTACCTTTTTCTGGTCGAACACTAGGTCTTTAATACAAATGTTCACATCAAGAGCTTCCAGGAGAAGTTTTCGTGCTTTTGCAGAGTCCAGGTAGCAATCAGAGCACTGGCAATTGTCTCGCAGCCATACAGCTGGGTAGAGGGACTCTGCCCCATCGTACCAGAGGATCTGCATCAAATGAGCCCCATCCAGGGCTTCTGCCTTTTGGATGGTACAATGCATGCTTCTGGTGTTTGGGAATAAATCCTGTTAGCTACCTGCTGTGAAAAATCAGGGTTAAAAGAAAGAGTCAAGTGGATTGGATCTGAACTTGATCTCTGAGTGTGGATAGTTCAGGTGGACTCTGGCCTCTGCTTTCACTTAGTTGCCTGAGCCTGTGGTTTGACTTATCAGTGCTGGGACCTTTGTTCAGATGAGAGCATTTCATATGCTATAAACAGAAACGCAATGGCTAAAATAAATAAGATAAAAATGCTGGATCCAGATGGAAAGAATTCCTTGTTTTTCTCACAGAAATTTTAGATAATAAATTCAGAACCAATGACATAAGTACTTTTATGTTTCATAAATGCTGGCTGTGGAATTTTTAAGGGAGAAAAAAATGTGCTACAAATTGAAAGTGTAACAATCATGCCTCTGCTATGTTAAGTTATATCTAACTGCACATGGCTTTTAAAGAAAAAATGTTTTTATAATACTTAACTACTAAATTTATTCTAATTGAGGGGATATTAATGCAATTTGTTTTAAGTTATACTATAACTTAGAACATAATGTTATCTTTGGTCTATTATTTACTCTTTTACTAATGCAGTAAATTTTCTCATGAAAGATTTTAAAAAACTCTAAGTTATGTAAGGAACTTGTTTGTTCTCTGAAATTTTCTGTTGAATATACATCAATATATTGTGCTTTGGTGTTTTGTTTAGTTTACCTTGAACAGTTATGGAGTATTTTCATGTACCTTCATTTTAATTGGGAATATATGAACTTTTCAAAAATTCAAACATCAACCAAATTTGTAGACATGCAATATTTATAGGAAAGGCAATCTAGTACAGCACATGTTATGAACTAAGCACATTGATGCTGATTCCATTAATGACTACATATTTGAATTTCAGAAAACATGCCCATGCCCTTTATTTTTATTATTCAGGACACTATATAAGAATTAGAACTTATATAGAAAAAGTAGAATTTATGTGAAGTAGAGCTTTTTAATTTCTTCCATATAATGATCAGCTCATCATTAATAGAAGGTAACATGACAATAGAAATAAAATTCCACTGCCTTGAGATTGTGTCTTTGTGTGTGTGTTTGTCTCCTCCCACACACACACAGAGGCATGGTGTATATTTTTAAAATCCCTTCAATGCACTGAAATAGGAACAGGAGCTTCAATGACTAGCAAGATAAAATTGATGATTGCTTTTCTTAAACTTATAGGAAGATTTAAAATACATTAAGAATAACAAAAATACTTTATACAATATTAAAAGCAAGTAACTTTGATTGATTGTTATACATGTACCTTGCAAGCTTAAATGTTTTAGTCAGGATAATGGAAGAGAATCAAGACAAGAAAGATTGTTTCTTCATTTGGTATACTATAATATCTAAAGACCAAATGGGAGAAATATATTTCACTGGGTTTTGTGCATATTTCCGCTTGGGAACTCTTATTTTTCTTAAAATTTGCATGGTGATAGGGGAAGACTATTGCTTAAAAGTTATTCCTATTATAATTTAGCTAAAATCTGAGAATTTAGCTCATGAGCTTGGGTAAGGGCTTCTAGGGAAGTCCTAACCAGTTTCTCTGAAATGGTAGAACATTTGTCTTTCCTGATAGGAGAGGTGCAGGCTGACAGATTTTCTCCCATACACAGTATCAAAGTATAGTAACTGAAACTCCAGTATAGTATAACTAGATACTCAAATAACACATTGCACCTAAAGACAAAAAAAAATAGAAATACAGGATTTCAATTTTTTCAATCTATGTTGGGAGTTGCTAAATATTATCTGCAAAAGGGCACACAGTATCTCTTTTTGGGTTTGCAGGGTATAACACAGTTTCTGCTGCATATTCTTATTTTATTTTTTAATCCGTGTAAGAATGTAATAAGTACTCTTAGCTCATAGAGTACATAAAGAGTTTGTAGACCATATCTGGCTGATAAGTTTCGATTTGCCTCTCCTCAATCAAATTATTCAATCCATGCTTTCAATACAGTGGTATACAACCGATCCTGAATGCAGAAAATAGTTAACTTTTCCATTATATATAAAATCAAAATTATCATTAAAATATATAATAAATATCTCCTTTGAGCACAATGCACTAGAAGGTACAAAAATGCCCATGAAGTTCTAGATCATAAGGAAAATTGAGACAAGATATGAAAGTAAACCATAACTAAGATTGGGGAAACTGGTGTTGATAGTTGCTAAGAGGCTCCAGGACACCTCCTTAGAGAGGATCAATATCTAAGTCATTCTTCAGGGATCAACATTGATTTCTTCAGTGCAAGCATGTGACAAGAAAATAGCTATATTTCCTGTTTCTCCTATAGCTAAGATTAGTGTATGATGTCATTATGACCAATGAAATATTTTTGAAAGTTTTGGGGTAGGAAAATATTTTTTAAAAATATAAACTCTGCTGCCATATAACATTTCCCCTATTTGCTTCCATTCCCTTCTCTCTGGATGTGGATGTGGGTGTGGTATTTGGAGTGCTGCTGTCATTTTGTAGCCATGAGGTATAAAGAAGTTTACAAATCTAGGAGAGAGTCAGGGTTCCCCATGGTTCTGTGAAATCACATTAACAGAGATGGATGGTCATGTCTAGACCTCTTTTTGCATGAGAAAAACAAATTCCCTACTTATTTAAGTCTAAATTTGCCAGTTCTGTATCCAAAGAGCCATTACTACAATCTAGTAAAGATAATCAAGAAATTTAACACAAAATTCAGTTGCTCATATGGAGATCCAAATGTGGATATTTTTGTTACACTTGCAGGTTTAACAGGTTTTCATCTTATTTCAAGATTTTTAGTGAGTGGCAAGAAGAAAGGGAAGATTCAGCTTTCACAGCAAATAAATATTAAAATAGATGATAGAAAGTCCACAGACAAAATAGAAATGAAGGAAAAAAGGTATATGCATGTGTCCTACTTTATGTATCTCATTATCCTTAGTGGTCCTTAACCTAATCTACTTATAAGTTATGGATTATCCACTTGCTAAAATTAGTTGACAAAAACCAAAGGCAAATGATAAGTCAAAATATCAATACACCCAAACAAACACATACAGCTTCAAAGCTTGTCTTCTTTATGATAACCTTCTTTGTAAGAATATATTTTAAAAAATATACATCTCACCTATTGGTCCTGACCTGGTTTTCTTAAACAATGTAGGATGCATTCATTCCGCAATAATAGTCCTTCAGCTATTGAAATTGTTATAACGTGTCTTCTTCATCTCCTCTCTTATGTAAGATAAATATGTCCAGTTTTTCTGACTGTTCTTCACTAGATGTGACCTTCAGAATTCTCTATCATAATTTCCTTCCAGTTTACAAATTTCTTTCAAAATTTGAGGCTCCAAATTTTAAAAGATATGAGGAATGTAATATTTTTTTTTTATAAAAATCTAAAACCTTAATACCTCATATGAAGGAAGTTTCTTTTTTTTTTCCTAACATTGATGGTTTGGGAGAACAGTGATAACTGCTTATGGGATTTTATGAAAGATAATTGACTTGATTGGAAAATAAAATATTAGTTTGAAGACCCATTCATGTGGAACAACTTGTCAGGCCTACCCCAGTAAATCCCAGCATGAGGCTGGACCCTGTGAATCCAGGTACCAGATCAGCAATAATAAACCCTTAGCCCACTCTTGCGAAAGCATCTTCCAGACCCATCACCTACTGACTCAGGAACAGGCCAGCCAGAAGACTCCAGCAGCAAGTTGGAG